>MU752465.1:69226-100314 GCA_026770625.1 Nicotiana glauca | reverse complement strand
TACTGCGAATTACAATTTTTTTTTTTTTTTTGTAATTCGCAGTATTATACTGCGAATTATTAAATTTTTTTTTTATAATTCGCAGTATTATACTGCGAATTACTTTAACGGCTAAATTTCCGTTAAGGTAATTCGCAGTATTATGCTGCGAAATACTTATTTATGTAACTTTTTTTTTTAGCATTAAAAATGTACTTTTTGTCCAAAAAATCATCAAAAAAGTTTAGCTAGCTGTGGTCGCTACCCTTTTCCTGATGTTACCATTACAAAGTATTTTTCCCTATGGTAGGTTCCCTAGAACAAAAGTTCATTTTTACCATAATTTAGTTCCGCTAAAATTTCTAGTAAATTTTCAAATCTATGATTTCCTAAGGAGATGGCCTTCAATCTTTGTACGTAAACTTGGTCTCAAAGATCATTCTACGAATTTAAATTCTATGCATTTATAGTGTAAATAATTAGGTTATATATTGGGTAATTACACTTAAATTCTATTTATAAATACTAATTGGTGATAAAATAGTAGCAAATCTACTATCACGTGTTAGTGCAAAAAAGTTTATATTGACGATGAATATAATTTAAATCCTTTTCTAGACATTAAACTAGGGGTGAATGTTTAATTTTAAAGGTAGCACTAACCTGAGTTTTTTGTGTACATTTGTTACTGTCCTCAATTTAAGTAATCTAGTACTACATGTATGTATTGGTGGATAAAAGGCAAGTCACGTGAAATATTAGTAAGCTGTCGAAGCATGACACGTGAAACAACAATATAGCGACAAGTGGCACTCTCAATTAATTAAATTAAGAATGCAAGGAAGGTGCGGGAGAAACACCCACGAGACACCACAAAGGAGGATCAGGCCTAACAGTTGTCAAAGAGGGGGCTTGAACAAAATGAATAAAGGTTGAAAAGAAGGGAAGATACATGAATCAGAAGTAAATAAGGAAGAGGAATCAGAGCAGTTATAAGGAATCTATAGCTATAAATATGCCAGTTACGGTCATCTATAGTAATGGGAAACCAATACAATTAATACCCATAATGAACTCACGTTAAGTGTGAAAACCATTATGATTGTATGCTCCTATGTAAGGATAACGAATTTCATTTGTAAGGACACGTTTTGATTGCTACTGAAATACATTCTATTATTTTCTGCTTTATCAAAGTTTTTGCTCTTGATTTTAGGGATTGATTATCGATTCATTCCTTATTTCTCTTTGTTAATCATCTCTATTACTTTTATTATTTTTCTAAAGGATTATTGTGGAAGTGAAGTAAATTTTGGTTATTAGTAACCCATTTTCTTCCAAATATAGACTTTGACCGAGAAATCTATGTTTGTTTAAACAAATTGGTTCTGCTACCGAAAATCTAATAATTTTTTCACTTTCTAAATTCTGTTTTCTAACAACCAACTATGTTAACTGTTAACGACAATAACCAGTTGAACCCACAAGATGGAACTCCACCACACCAATCTCCAGGATCCCCTCAGCAATCCCGTGGAGGTTCACCTGAAAGGTCTATATCACGCGTTGATGATCAACAAGGAGACGAACAAATTGTAGAGCAGGATGCTCTAAAGCAGTTGATTGCAGAACGTGTGAGTAGTGCACTACAGGCTTTTGTCAGAGGATTGCCCAGTGCACCGCAATCTCCTCCATCGGTCAATACAATAATCTTAGAAAAATGCTCAAAGCTTGACAATTTTGGAAGTTGAGAGATTCCTAACGAATCACGTGATGGAGGGTCAGGTACACCAAATAACTCTAATTTACAAAATTTGGTGCTAAATTCACAAAAATTACTGAAGGAGCAAAACGATCGCATAGAGCAAATATCTGGTATGTCGCCCGTGATCAAAGGGGTAGATATTGACAAATATTCACAATAACATATGACTGCGTTTACTACTAGCGTGAAAGGCAACGATTCAATCAAGTAATAAATCGTATCGGTTTTGGTTAAGAAGTTTGGAAAAAACCTCACGAAAGGAGCGTTAACATGGTGTTCTCTTTTACCCGAAAATTCTATTTATTTTTTTGTTGAGCTTGCAGATTCATTTATAAAAGCACATTCGTGAGCTCAGAAGATGGAGGACATATTTAAGGTGAAACAAGGGAGCACAAAATTGCTCAGATAATTCGTAGATAGATTCCAGGGGGAGGGGATGATGTTACCTCGAGTACTTGATAACTGAGCAATTATGGCATTTGCAAGTAATTTGAACGAGAAAAGTTCAGAACCATGAGAAGGCTAAAGGAAAGTTTACGAGAGTTTCCAGCAACAACTTGGAACGATGCATACAACAGGTACAGTACAAAGTTGCGGATAGAAGAAAATACGGTCGCACGGCCAAGGGTTGATGAAAGAGCCTGCAGGGCGAGACTTTCAATCGAAATAAGAGAACATACGAATTAGTTCAAGATCAAGGCAAAAAGATGCGAGTTCTTCGTCTAGGTTCAAAAAGGAACGGGATGCTTGAGGCAATGATTCCAATTCCGAATTAGTAGTTGTTTTAAGAGGAATGGGGGATAAGGTGCAGTGGTGTAAAGAAATGAGATTAGATCCAAGAAAAAGAAATCCAGATTTCTGGTGCGAGTTTTTTAATGAGCATGGCAATATAACTGTTGATTGCAGACTTCTTCAAGGAGATCTCGAACATTCGTTGAAGCAGGGTTATTTCACTGATTTGCTCAGTAAGAAAGGAAGATAATCATATATGAAGAACTTACAGGAACCCCCAAAACCTCCATCACCAAAATGAACAGTCAACGTAATTACTGGGGGAGACAAGGTCAATGGTGTAACATATATAGCTGCAAAAAAGATGTCAAAAGTCACGGTTACTCACGGGAAGTGAATTTGCCAGGTCTTAGATAATAACAGTATAATATTTGATCATGAAGATGCGGATGGCTTGATGATTCCTCATAATGATGCACTGGTAATATCTCTACTTATACACGATACTAATGTAAAATGAGTTTTGATTAACCCAGGAGTTCCGTGAATTTCATTTTACTGAGGATGTTGAATGAAATACAAGCTAACGACAAGGTGATACCAAAGGCATAATTTTTGTCTGGATTTGATATTCCAAGCGTTATCACAAAAGGGAAGGTAGTGCTTACCATGTTTGCAGAAGGGGTTATCAAGTATACAAAGTTCCAGGTGATAGATGCAGATATGTCTTATAATATAATTCGGGGAAGACCATGGATTCACTATATGAATATTGTACCGTCCACATTGTATCAAGTTATTAAATTTCCATCACAGTAGGGAATTTGTCAAACCCATGGAGATCAGCAAGCTTCTAGAATTATCAATTTAGTGGTGGTTGCAAGCACGGTAACCGATGTTACAAATGAGAAATAGCAACTACAGAATTCAGTTGAGGAAGTCGTGATACAGACCTCAACTGAAGGCATTCCAGAATAGACTGATGTTGATTCAAGATTCGATGTTATTCAAGAGCCAGAATAAAATAAGAACATTAAGACAACTACTGAAAAACTCGAAGCTACAGTACTATTCATACACCGGCCAGACAGAAAGTGTACATCAGAGAAAATCTAAGTTCAGAAATGAAAGGTAAGTTAATTGAATTTTTAAGAGCTAACATAGATTGCTTTGCTTGGTCGCACTCTAATATGATAGGTATACCACCGGAGGTGATGACCTATAAACTGAATAAGGACCCGTCATATCCACCTGTCAAGCAGAAGAAGAGAAAGCAGGGATCCTTCAAAAATTAAGTAATCCAAGATGTAGTACAAAAGCTTTCAAAAATTTGGTCGATACGAGAGGTAAAGTACCCTAACTGGTTAGCTAATACTGTGGTAGTTCTAAAAAAGAATGGAAAATGGTGAGTTTGTGTAGACTATACTGATTTAAATAAGGCTTGTCCTAAAGATTCGTTTCATTTGCCGCATATAGATCAACTAATTGATTTTACTGCATGTCATAAGCTGTTAAACTTTTTAGATGCATATTCAGGTTATAACCAAAAAAAGATAGATCCTCTAGATGAAGAAAAAACTTCGCTTATCACAGATGGGGGGACTTATTATTATAAAGTAATGCCATTTGGTTTAAAAAATATTGGAGTCACGTATCAAATATTTGTGACTAAAATGTTTCAAGAATATCTAGGAAAAACTATGAAAATCTACACTGATGATATGCTGGTCAAGTCTGTATAGGTGGGAGATCATTTTTAACAAATGTCAGACACTTTCGAGATTCTCCGCAAATACAATATTAAGCTAAATCTAGAAAAATGCGCTTTTGGCATGGCTTTAGGTATGTTTTTAGGATTTCTCATTTTTTACAGAGGTATTGAAGTGAATCCTACATAGATAAAAGCTATATAGGATATACTATATATACTCACAAGCAAAAAGAAAGTGCATAGATTAACAAGAAGAATAGCAGTCTTGGGGAGGTTTATATCAAAATCATCAGAAAAGAGTTTTAAATTCTTTTCAGTATTAAAAAAGCAAAATTAGTTTAAATGGACTGATGAATGCCAACAAGCTATCAAAGACATGAAATCGTATCTGACAAATCCGCCTTTGCTAGCCAAATAAAAAAACGGAGAACAACTACTCATTTATCTTACAATGTCAGAAGTGGAGGTGTTGTACGAGAGGATAAAGGTAAACAATCTCCAATTTATTATGTTAGGCTAGATACTGAGACATGATATCCTCATTTGGAAAACCTTGCTTTAGCGTTAATTATGGCATCTATAAAATTGAGACCTTATTTCCAATGTCATTCTATTTCTGTAATAATTGCTTTCTCCCCGAGGAATATATCACATAAACAAGAATTATCTGGTAGATTAGCTAAATGAGCAATAGAACTCAGTGAGTATCATATCATATATCATCCCAGAACTGCAATAAAATTGTAAGTTTTAGCAGGCTTCATAGCAAATTTTGGCACGAATTTAGTTCTTGAAGCGGAAAAGGAACTACAAGTATTTACCTGATCTAATATGAGGAGTTGGATTTTATTTATCGATGGTTCTTCAAATGTTAAAGGTGCTGGCTTAGGAATTGTTCTAATTCTACCTTTTTGGGAAATCATAAGACAAGCCACAAAATGTTATCCAATCACTAACAGTGAGGCAGAGTACGAAGCTGTGATTGCAAGTTTGGAACTGGCACGAGAACTTGGTATAGAGCAAGTTGTGATAAAAAATGACTCGCAACTAGTGGTTAACCATATGTAGGGGACTTACATAGCAAGAGGAGCATGAATGCAACAATATTTGGAAAATGTACGAGAATGCTTAGACAATTTCAATCGTGGAAGGCCGTACAAATAACCAGGGAAGAGAATACAGAAGCAGATGCGTTGGCAAATCTCATGTCTGTTGCAGAAATAATGAATGCAGAAAAGCCTATCGTGATACATTTGTTTCATTCGGCACTCGACCAAGACAAGAGCGAGGTAAATTTTAGTAATCTAACTTGGGATTGGAGGAACAAATTTGTTAACTTTTTACAGTACGAAATCTTACTCGAAGACAAGAAAAAGTCACAATTGCTTTGCCAAAAAGAAGCCTGGTATTGCTTAATTCGTGGAAATTTATATAAAAAGATGTTTGGCGGACCTTTAGCATGGTGCCTTGGTCCATCGCAAACGGACTATGTGATGAGGGAAGTGCATGTGGGGCACTATGGCAATCATGCCGGGGGAATATCACTGGTAAAGAAATTAATAAGAGCAAGATATTATTGGCCAAAAATAGACGAAGAAGCAGAAAACTTCGTAGTCAGGTGCAATAAATGTTAACGATATGCTAATAACATGCACCGCCCAATAGAACTACCGCACTCAGTTATTTCACCATGGCCTTTCATGAAATAAGGCATGAATATCGTAGGTCTGTTACCTCAAGCTAAGGTAAAGGTACAATTTCTATTAGTTTTAATAGATTATTTTTTAAAATCGGTAGAAGCAGGAGCATTCAAATAGGTGCGAGAAAAAGAAGTCCGAGACTTTGTTTGGCAAAACATTATCTGCCGATTTGGGGTTCCAAAGGAAATTGTGTGTGACAATGTCCCGAAGTTCATAGGCACGTTCAAAGTTGGCAGATTAAACGGATTACATCCGCACCTTACCACCCTGGAGCCAACGGGCAAGCTGAGTCAACAAATAAAGTTATTATTAATAATTTGAAAAAGAGATTAGAAGAATCAAAAGGCAAGTGACCGGAAGTGTTACTAGGGGTATTGTGGATTTATCGAATGACAACAAAAGCAAGTACGGGTGAGACTCCATTTTTATTTGTATATGATGCCGAAGCCTTAATTCCAGTAGAGATAGGTGAACCAAGTATGAGATATACACATGCTACTGAGGAGGCAAATAAGGAAGAGATGCGAGTAAATTTGGATATATTAGAAGAAAGGAGAGAAACAACGTTAATTCGAACGACAGCTCAAAAATAGATGATTGAACGATATTACAACAATAAAGTTAATTCGAGATACTTCAGGACTGGGGACTTCGTCCTCAAAAAGGTGTTCCGATTGATAAAAACGTCCAATGCAGGAAAGTTGAGTCCAAGTTGGGAAGGCCCTTATAGGGCTCGAGCCATCACTGGAAAAAGAGCATATGATCTGGAAACCATAGATGGCAAGGTACTACTATCAAACTGGAATGTAGTTCATTTGAAGAAGTATTACTTCTAGACGAAGAAAGTACCCATGGTTAGGCATCACTCAGATTCAATTTTATTTTGTTCTTTTGAATTTTGCTAACAATTTAAGATGATAGGTAAAAAATATTCCGTACCAAATGATGATATTAAATCCAAAAGAAACGCGGAATATTGAAGTATTCCAGGTCTAGGTTGCAACTTTCTGATGGAAAAAAGGGTTATGCAGTCATCATCTAAGTGAATATCTCCGAGTCCCGTTGGTATTTTCCTTTTCAGGGAATGGACCAAAAGGAAGGAATAATTCAGTATTTGAGATTTCATACTTTAAAGCTCCAACACTGGGGGGACTATGCATATAAAAGAAAGCAAAAGAACCAAAAAGGCATAGTTCAGTTCAACCTGAATCAAAAAACTTGAAGAAACCTTGAATTTTTCAAAGGAGTGTGAACTAGCGAAAAGGATACAAGCTATTCCATATTCCTACGAGTTTTAGGTTTAGACCAAAATTTGGTCACGGGATAATAGACCCGATTTTGTATTTTAAAATCTGCTACAATGAAAGCAGTCATGAAAGTGTTGTACGAATAATTATGAAAATGATGTACGAAATCTATTTGAAAGTTCAAAGCATAAAACTTCCTCAAATTATTTCTCTTTTCATGCCTACATCATGTTTCATATATTTACAGAAATATGAAGATGAGACGTCATCTTCATTAGTATCGTTAATATAAAAGAGCCCTCTTTTTATAAAAACATGTATTTATCGAAGTCACGGATTGTTAAGACATTTTTAAATGCAAAGAAAAAGCTCAAATATCAAAACCAAAGAGCAGAATATGCGGCAAAAGCAACCAAAGCATTTATATATATTAAGCCATGAAAAAATAAAGGTGTTAATTTGTCGTTAAAACCCAAAACAAGACACGGGTAGCCAAAAAACAAACCTTCCAAAATGTTGTTAAGCTAAGAGAAAAACAACATAAGGAAGTTCCAAATAAAAGCTAACAAAAAAAAAATAGGAGAAAACTAAGGAACATCATCAACGGGAGCATCATTAACGGGAGAAAAAGAATTAACTTGAGAAGAAGAGGCTTGAATATCAGCCCTGTCAGGAACAAGTCCATCTCCATAACCCATGGGACCTTCATCTTCAGGTGAGGAAAAGCTTTGACACTTGGTGAGTGTTATCAATTGCTTCTTTAGCCTTAGCAATCTCAGCATTAAGGTCAAAACCCTCCTGGTTAGCTTCAATTAGAATCTCGAGGCGAGTGTTTAAGAAAGCCCAGCTTATATCCAACAATGACTTATCCTCGAGAGCCTCGTAATACTTCTTCCGCTAGTCAACCTCAGCTCTCAGCTCTTCTTTTTCTGCTTCCTAGGCATCATAAGCTATCTTCAAAGGAGCGAGAGAACTTTCCAAGAACTGAATTTTATCTGTAGAGGTACGGAGATCTTCCTGAACTTGGGTAAGTGTTTGAATTAATTCTCCCACATATATCTCTTCAATTGCCTTGGAAAGTTGTTCAGCTAAAGAGGACTCCAGTATATCCTTATCCTTTCCAACCTGGCTAGAAGAAACTTTTTCAACCACCAATTCAGCGGAAACGACCCTCATTTGTTTTTCAAAATCATTCTTCTCTTCTGCAAGAACTTCTTTTTCTAGTTGAAGACCCTCGAACTGTTCCTTTTAGTTATCGGCCTCAGTGCACAATTCCACAACTAGCTGTTCCGTATGAGAAAATCTTTTCATAAGTTCAGTGGCAATCAAATTAATCTGCAAAGGAAAATTGCAAATGGAAAGAGTTATAAATAAGCAAGAAAGAAGAAAAGAAATGTAATTAAGTTTGTACTCAAAGAAGAATGAACAATGTCATTCATTAAAGTCAGTGAGCTATGGCCTTCTAATTTCTCCTTCTCCACAGGGCCTAGCAACGGTTTCAACCACACGTCGGCTTGACCAGATTTTCTTAATAAATTCTCGCCTTCAGGGACCTCAATTATAACTCTTTTCATCCCCCTCATGTTGCTAGAAGGTCTGGCCACTGCATGGGAAGCAACCACGGGAGTAACAGACGGAGTAAAAATAACCACGGGAGTAACAACAGGAGTAGCAGCAGGTAAAGATACGGGAGGAAATGAACTAACAATCGCTAATAATCTATCAACAGAACTTGGGGGAGGATCAACAATATCTTCATCATAAATCACTAAAGAAGTGTTCTTTGGATCATCCGTGAGTCTTAAAGGAATACTTGATGGAAGGTCATCATCAGAAACCGCATGTCTCCTAACACATGATCTTCGCACCAAAGAACCTTCTTATGTTTCTTCTCATTAGAACCATGAGTTATGTTAGTTTTTCTTTTGGAAGAAGAAGCACTTAGAATCCGCTTATGGTCAAGACTCATGAAAAGTCTGGTTGACGGAACAGACGTGTGACTAATACCACGAATAGAAAATCCTAACAAAAGAAAAGGGAAGGGTGAGATAATCTTGTATAAGCAAGAAAGAGAAAAGGAAGAACAATGAAGGTAAAAAGTACTGCGCGTCTTCACTTTCCAACCGAACTTTTAAGAAAGGTATTTACAAGATCTTTTTTCCATAGGAGCAACAACTAACATCTTTTCTACCAAGCACCGAAGATGGAAATCTCATCAAAAACTTCCATGGTTGTTGAAAATTGGGTATATGATTACAACATGCAGTTTTTTAAGATGTATTAAAAAAAAAGAGAAGAAGAGAACTTACGTGCAAAGTTCCATTTCTCCGCAAAAGGCATGTTTTCTTCACCCACCAATCCACTAGTGGGGGCAGCAACAAAACAGGCATACCAGCCACGGTCCCGATCATCCTCAAGGCTAACCAGCACTCTCTTGCTTCTAGCCACGAGGGAAAAAACTCCTTCACGAAATAATTTAGGGGAGTAGAGATTAAGCAAGTACCGAAAGGTAAAAGGCACGGAAACCAGATCCGACAAATAACGAAGGCATGCAACAACCCTCCATGCTATGGGCTAATCTGGCCAAGACACACATTGAAGTAACGACGATACTCAATGATTACTGGATCGATAGGTGGCTTGAACCCTAACGTAAAAACATAAGTATAAACAAAATAGAAACCAACATGAAAAGATATGATTCTCTGGTTGGTACCAGGGACTAAAATCGGAAAATTTGGTTTCCAGTAACACTCTCGTTGAACTAAGGTAAGAAGACTAATAGTGATTAAACTCGGGTAAAGATCAGCAGGATTGAGGGAAGCTAGGGAAGAAACTTGATTTCTCATGGTTTCACGATCAGTTACAAAAGAAAATTCTTGAGGAACAATCTTTGCAACTGTGGGTTCACGCACAGGTTCATTTAAATCTCTATTCCTAGAAGAAGATCTAGTGGTTAGAGGAGCCCTAGGTCTAGAAGAAGATGGCTTAGCGGAAATACTTTGGGAAGAAGAAGCCCGATTAGATATGAACCAAGACTACGAAGTCTACCACTTCTCTTACTTCTAGTAGGGGCAGTAGAAGGAATAAATTTATCAACAATCACCACTTTGCGGGGGGCTGGCATTGTCGAAGACATGATTATCCAAAGAAACATAGAAGGGGGATCAGAAATACAAAGAATGAGTAAGGTAATGGGTACTAAAGAAAGAAAAATTCAAGAAATCAAATAAGAATGAAGTATTTATAAGAAGACACGACTATTGTTAAAGTTAGTCATCATGAGGCGTCATAATGGAACCGTCACTTCGTGACTGATGCAACCTTAGAAAAAATCCTAAAAAGTGCTGAAAACTACATATTCAATCATCGGAAGCCACATGGCGTGGGCATTAAATAGATATGACTTACGTCGCATCGATTCTGAAGGAGACATGATGATGCTCGAGAAACAGCAGCAAGGAATTCCCGTCATAAAAACTTATCACTTTCTAAATATTCAGAAAGTGGGGAGACTATCTGTATTGATGGAAAAAAGGCATTACACGTGAAATATTAGTAAGCCGATAAAGCAAGGCGCGCGGAACAACAGTATAGCAACAAGTGACACTCTCAATTAATTGAATTAAGAATGCAAGGAAGATGCAGGAGAAACACCCACGAGACAACACATAGAAGAGGATCGGGCCTAACAGTTGTAAAAGAGGGTGTGAACGAAATGAATAAATGTTGAAAAAAAGGGAAGATACATGAATCAGAAGTAAATAAAGAAGGGGAATCAGAGCAGTTATAAGGAATTTATAGCTATAAATATGCCAGTTATGGTCAACTATAGTAATGGGCAATCAATACAATTAATGCCCCTAATGAATCCAAATTAAATGTAAAAAATGTTAATGATTGTACACTCCTATAAAAGGACAAATAATTTCATTTGTAAGTACACGTTTTAATTACTACTAAAATACATTCTATAATTTTCTGCTTTATCTAAGTTTTCCGTCTTGATTTTAGAGATTGATTGTCGATTCATTCCTTATTTCTCTTTATTAATCATCTCTATTACGTTTATATTTTTTCTAAAGGATTACTGTGGAAGTGAAGTAAATTTTTTTTATCAGTAATCCTTTTTTTTCTTTCTAAATATAGACTTTAACCGAAAAATTTATTTTTGATTACGCAATATAGTTAAAAAAGCTTTTACATACACGTGTAAACTAAATTGTATATACATACCGAAAATATCATGAATATAATAATTCTTCACACACTAACTTGGAATTTTGAATGAAGAGGTACTAGTAGGTGAATAGACGTTTTATTAAATAATCAATCACTTTTGAGCAATGATAGAATGATAAACATAATAATAGAAAGCTTAAAAAGCAAAAAATAGTCAATAATGCACAACATTGTTTAATCTTGATTTAGAGTACCAGAGTATAAAAACCTAGGTGCTAGGCCTAAAGGCTAAAGATTCAATAACAACGAGCCAACCTTGGTAAAAAAGAAATAAAAAAATTTAGTACTAGTTCCTTTCATTCTGTTCTCTCCTCCTCCTCCTCCTTCTTCTTTCTTATTTTTCCCTTTTCGCGAGTAACTGATTAGTATTAAGATTTCAATTCAAAATGGACCCAAAAGTTCATCACCAACTAAACGACAGTTTGCACCCATTTTAAAGAGAGTGAGGGACCTGCTGTCACAGCTCATGAAAGGATTAGTTTCTAAAATTGAATAATACCGATCCTAATTAATTAGTTTAGTATATAGAATATTCTTTTTCTAGATCTTTTACCCTGTTGAGCCAAAGATTATGCAATAATGTTATATCCTAATTATTTTTTTGAAGCTTGTATTACTTATCTGAATTGGAGGTTTTCTGCAGAGAACAAAATGCAGAAGTATGTTCTGTAATGTAAAGACAAAGTAGCATCATCTTTATTCGTCTGACGAATTTATACAAATCCTCCTTTCGGTTTTCAGTTTTGACTTTAGCGTCATTTCTTACAACATACTACGATACAACATGCTACGATAAAGTATAGCTAAATTATAATTAGAAAATTGATTAGTATTCATTTAGATGACGTTCAAATAGTTTTTTTGCTCACACTGTCTTTCCGCTAAACTATAATCAAAATTAAAGTATTTTTTGTTTTGTGGCACTTAAACAAAATAAATTATTTTATTATAAAAAATAATTTAATAAAGTTAATGCAATAAAATAAAATTGAATTACTGTGTGCGTATTATTCCTTTGTAGTTGAGCCAGAAGGGAGGGTGGGAGAGGAAGAACTGAGGGAGAGAGAGAGAGTGGAAATAAGAATATACAAAGGTCAATCACGATATTTGTCAAAATTGCACGTCAAGTTGTTATCCTTGACAGTGGTACACATTTTCATCTTGTAATTCTGGATTCGTTTTACATAGAGCACAAGAGATAAATTTACAAACGTGTTACAAATGTTTCTATGGAAATTGTCTTTTCATAGATGCTAAAAGCAGGGGGAAGAAAAGCTACTAGCATGAAATAAAGTTTTAATCAACGGCACTCGAAAGTTATGTAGGTAAAACATAATGATCAAAAAGCAAAAATTATCTATGACGTTAAATTCGTTTAATCTTTATTTTAGGGCACTAGATGTCACTTAGGTTAGATGCTTGTCTGATTTACCTAATAATGTGCCTAACTTAATACTTTAAAAGAATGACAAAATCCCTTACCTTCTATTCCTCTTTTATCATTTGGTTCTATCCGTATTTAATTTATTGGTATCCGTTCGACTTAGCATGCCTCTTAGAAAAATAATTTAAATATGCATCCTGTATACTATTGATAATTTAATAATGTAGATTAATTTGGATTTTAAATAAAGGAAATTATGATTTTTTAAAATTGAAAATAGTAAAATTAGAACATACATATGTTTTTTTTCATTAATATAGGCGTGTCAAAATTTAGAAAGTGGACATTTTCTGTTTTCATTGATTAAAATAAAGTAGGAAATGACAGCACCCAAAAGTTGTAAAGCATATATACCAATCTCCAATATTAACCCATAATTAAACAACTAATTAGAAGTAGTCGACGTCCATATTCTCTCCGTTCCTTTTGCATAATTACGACTCTGCCCCGAGAATCATCTATTTTCCTGCTCACTATTCTCAATATATCCCGTAATTTTAACGTTCTACAAGGGCACCTTTTTTTTTTCTTTCTATTTCCTACACTCCTACATTTTCAGCACCGCCCCACTCTCCTCCCTCTTCCGCCACCTCGCCGCACCTCCAGTATCACACACATATATATAAACTGAAACGCGGGTAACACTCGTCAATACGTCGGCGTTTTGTTATTTGTACCATGCCGGAGATAGAAAGGCAGAGAACAAGGCATAGCCGACAGGCGGCGATTCGTGAACCAGCGAAAGCCAGAGTACCACTGAGACTCCTGCTTCGAGTAGCTTCAGTAGCCGGTGGAATTCAATTTGGCTGGGCACTACAATTATCACTCCTCACACCTTACGTGCAAGAGCTCGGAATACCGCATGCTTGGGCAAGCATAATATGGCTATGTGGACCGCTTTCTGGTTTACTGGTTCAGCCTTTAGTAGGTCATATGAGTGACAAGTGCACCAGTCGGTTTGGTCGCCGGCGTCCGTTTATTGTCGCCGGAGCAGTGTCGATCATGATAGCGGTGCTGATCATCGGTTTCTCCGCTGATATTGGCTGGCTTTTAGGTGATCGAGGTGAGATAAAAGTGCGAGCTATAGCGGCGTTCATTGTAGGGTTTTGGCTTCTGGATGTTGCTAATAATATGACTCAAGGTCCTTGCAGAGCTCTTCTAGCTGATCTTACCAGTAAGCTTTTCAATTCAATTTTACAGTTTAATATTTAAATATGTATGTTTATTGCTTGTGAATTACTCTGTTTTTCTGCTTATTTTTGATGCATTTGTTAAGTGCTTTCTAAGGAAGATGAATCTTAAAACATCTCCTTTAACTTTACTTTTTCTTTGAATAAAGTATTTTTTTTGAAAGTAGCGTTTCCTCTGTTTATATGGAATAAATAGCTTTCTTCAGGGTATGACTTCAAAAAATGGAAACGCGACAGATACCTTTTTTGAAGGTAAAGTTAACGTATTAGGCACTCGTTTAGCTCAAATGGACAATCATGCCCCTGGCCGAATGATGCTCGTGGGTCCCACTGGATGCCGTTTTGTTCGGCTAAATGGCTGATGTACGCCTGTTGAATTGAGTGGTTAAGACATCGGGAATGTAATTGCACTTCACTCTTCCGCCGGTTCACAATGAGTGTCCAATTTGCTTTTAGCACGCCCATTAAGAAAATACTAAATACTATACAAAAATAGCTAATTAAACATTAAATATAAGGAGTAAGAAATTTTTTTAGGGATATGTACATAGTTTTTATTTTGTAAAAACAAGGCCAAATACATATGTGGCCCCTTAAACTTGTCCGATTTTTTCAGTTAGACACCTATATTAAAGCTTGTACCTATTGAACACTTGATCTCTACTAAAAATGTACCTATTAAACACAATCTGCTGAGATGGCACAGTGCGTGCACAACACAACTTCTAGGAGCGTGACATAGCTCTAAATCTCAATACAAAATATCTTCTGCCGGAAGCTATAGAGCTTTGCCTGAAAAATAAATTTTCGTTCTTTTATTTTCTTTTCCTTTTTACCATTGATTCCTTAAAATCAAAAAAAGACAATTGGTACCAATCAGTTTAACAATATTCCTTCAAATGTAAACCAAATTTCTTCAAACAAAATGAATAATGGTCGAAGAATTCGTCCAAATCAGACGAGGGAACAAACAATTCTAATATCTAGAAGGTAATGAAGAAAAAAAATGCTTATTTGAACCTCTGTTAATGTGGCAGCCACAAATTTACAAAGGCAGTCTGCTTTCATCAATACTTACAAAAACAAACATTTAGTTACAACTCAAAAATCACCCATTTACAACACCGACAACATTAGACAGTAAACGAGTGCATTTGCTGCTGTAGAAGTAGCTTGTGATGCTGATCTAGAATTTGCAGATGTTAATGTCGAAACATCCCCTAAATTCATTGTTTATACTGATTCGATTGCTCAACTAGTGAAGATGCTACGATGTTTTTACTGTTTTTTCTATTTGGTTATTGGTTGAATATTTATTAAAGAAAGGGGAAACTTGCAATAATGGAGGAAATTGAGAAATGACTATGGAGGAAATGAGGGCTCTGTTAGGGAAGACGACGGGGAATGAGAAGGGGCCATACCTCTCTCCCTTTTTCTAAAGATTTGACACGTGTCATTTCTTTATTAATTTATTTGCCATGTCAATAGCAAGTGCCAACTTGGTCTAGAATTGTTAATTTTGTGTTCAATAGGTACATTTTATATTAAGATTAAGTATTCAATAGGTACATGCTTTAGTATAAGTGTCTAAGTGAAAATACTGGACAAGTTTAAGGGGCTCCGTATGTATTTGGCCTAAAAACAAATTGAATTTTTTCTTGATTACATAACTAGACACTTATTTTGAACCAAAATGAAAAAGCAAATTGGACACTTATTGTGAACCGGAGGGAGTAATGTATTATAGAGTAGCAGGGGCGATCCACAAATTTTGTGGCCTAAAGCCAAATTTTACGAGGGGTCTTAAATATTTATTTTTCTTATTATTTATTTGAAATCTAGTTTTTTTAGCTTTTCTTAAATACAAAGTTATTAATAATTTTCTTACAATTAATAACTTCTAATAAGTATTTTTCAATTGACAATATAACTAATCCATTTAATCTTTCTTGTGACATTGTTGTTCTTAGGTAAGATTTTATCAATTTTAATTTTGAAAACTTCTTTTCGCTGAAGCAACGGTAACATGAGTTATGAACATTACTTCATAAGCAATTTAGGCATTTGGAAAAGAATTAAATCTTTTTATTTGATTAAGTGTACCATTTTTTTTAACTGCTATCTTCTAATTGTACTATTTTTCTTAATACTTTTAATTCAGAAAATAAATCTAAACCATCGATATCGAATTGATTATTATGCTTTAAGGAACATTCAAGATTAAGGCAATATTTTTTTCAAATTTCCAACATCTAGTGATCTTAGTTTTTACTGCCAAATAGAAAAACAAAAATATTTTCATATACTTCGAATTGTTCAAATCTATTTTTAAGTGAAAAAATAGCCTTGTCTAGCATTTATAAAAGTAATCAACTCTAAAGGACTCTTCGAAAGATTTTGAGATTTTATTATCAACATTCGCTGTCAAATTGTTTCTTCCCATATCACATGTTTCTTACAAAATTCGGGTTCAGTATTCATTTGAAGTGCAATTTCCTTAGTAGAAATCATAGCAGTTGCAAATCCTTCTTCTCTATATATTTGTTAAAGAAAGAAATCAAATTTTTTCATTTTACTAAACTCTTTTTCAAACTTATACAGAGTCTATTAGGTGTAACAAAAAAAGGGTTCCCACAAATATGGGGCCTAAACCGGTTGCTTTACTTGCTTTATGGAAGGGCCGCTCCTGAGTAGTATAATATTGTATCCTTCCCGATGAATTTCAGTGGTTTGATATTTGATATTGCATTTTGATGATTTTTTACCAGCTTAGGAGGGTAATTTAACTAGGCTATGGAATTGAATGGAAGATTATATGGACTAGCTTTTCCTTTTGATAAGTAGTTAATTATATGGACTAGCTCTATCAGCCGTCAAGAGCAGATCTAAAAAAATTTTTCAGCGGGAGCAAGCATTTTTGAGAAGTACATCTCTTCCTTTTAATCCCAATGAGGACTATGTGTGCCACAAAAACCAACGCATGGATAAAAAATCAAAATAGACTGGTCAATAGTTTTTGTACTCCTAACAATGAAAAGACCTATGTTTTGTGCCCATTTTGACAAATTTTCTCTGCTAAATTGTAATAGAGTACTTCATCCTTGAAAAAATAACATGAAATAAAGAAGTTGCAGTTTTCCACTTAAAAATGTCTAGATAATAATTTAAATTTTCTTAGTAAAATATCTTTCATTCTTGAGATATGAAGCTTGTGTTTTGAATTGGTAATTGTTTTTGCATGCTTAAAGGTAAATGTAAAACTTTGCATAACAACTTCCCAATTTCTTAAAACCCCATACTTCATAAATGTTTTGTGCATGTCAATAAGGTTTTGGAAAACCTCCCTAAATTTAGAAGCTTCAACATTGCACAAAATGATGAAAAATTTGAAGCCACAAGAAAATTTCTGATAAATCATTGCATAGTTTAACTGGGGCAAAGGTATAAGATCAAGTAAATAAGGTTAACTATTGTTGTTTAGCAAAACGGAAGGTAAGGCCGAATACCATAGATACAATGCTAAGTTGCTCGGACTCTCCAAAATTTTTGTTGGGTGTGTGTCAGATCCTCCAAAAGTAGTGCATTTTTGGAGGATCTGACACGGCTGCGGCAGTATTTTGGAGAGTCCGCGCAACATAGATCCAATGTGGTCCAGTCCAACCGCGCTTACAGAGAGCTTAGTGCACCAGACTACCCTTTTACTGATGTTTAGCTTAGCATGCTTGGGAAGGTCAGTGCAACTACTCCCGCTCAACATCACATGAATTTGCTCCTATCACCAACCCAAATTTGCTTAATTAGCTTTATCAGGAGGTGCAAAATTAGATACCCTAATAGAAGCAAATCCCATGGCAGTACAAGTCACACATATGATACTAAAAGAATTGGAAGAAGTAGCAAATAATTCATATTCGAAAACTATTGGATAAGCTAGTAATTCTATGTCCTTGCGCACTTGCACTAGGCTTCATTTTTGTGGTGTAGTTTGGGTTTTTCTTCCTATGGACATGTGAAAACTTTTCATTGATAAAATATTGATGTCCTTATTACTCTAAAGTAGTTTCCTTCAAAAAGGAAGGGTTTGGCAGCAGCTCCATCTTCAGCGGCTAACCACATGTGAATTCTGCTCTTGGTCTTGTTCTATCAAAAGTTAACAGCAAATTGAAGAGAATGAGCAGAAGTCTTTTTGATAAGTAGAGGAAACTAAAAGTCGTGCTGTAACTTCAGGTTTAGACATCTTTAGTCGATAAAGTTTGGAATTATGATACAATTAGTTGTAATATGAGGGACATATGCACCATTTTCTGAATTGTGGTGACGTGCAAGAGGGTACTGCATAAGCATTCAGTTTCCTGGTTCATCTTGAAAAAGCTTTTATAATTTGAAGAAAATATGGTATTGAGACTTTGTTCCTAAGAACTGATATAAGAAGAGAAAATTACCAACCAAGGATTCTTATTGCATTTTAAGGTTGTTTGCATGATTGGATCATCACATCTTGAGAGTCTGCTGGAAATTAAATTAGAAAGTTTGAAAAGAAGCAAAAGAAATTATCCATATAAGAAAGTCAAATTGCAAATTTACATATTTAGAACTTCTGAGAAAAGCAAAATTTTTAACCATTTTATTGAGCTCAATCTCCAAGTGAAAGCAAATTATGGTTAAAAGTAGAGATTGTGTGCTTGCTGAACTAGCTCCTCTCTCATCCTCCACCTTTTCCTTCAATAAAAGAATAACAAAAAAGGAGAAATAAGGTCTGTTATCTTCCTTCGGGGTTTTGTTGAAAGACGATTGCTCTCCAAAAAGAAGAAGCTCTGAAGCTGCAGCTTTATTCTTAAATCCCGTGTTAGTTTCCCACTTATTCTGAGAACGACTTTATTGATCTTTGCTTCTGTAGTTGAAAATAAGATGGTGTCCTGGGGTCCGAAATCAATTTGTTATAATCACTCAATCAGTAGATATCCAATAGTCTACAGATACTGGTCTTTAGAGGTGCACCTATTCTTTTCCTTTTTCCATCGTTTTTTGTGAGAACTCCTGAAAAGCTCGGCTTGTTTTTTGCATTTAAAATCCTTGCTTACATATGCATAAAAATGTGCTAAGTCTAGTTAAAAATATTTTATAGCCTTTCGAAGGAGCTAGTAAAACCTCCTCCTACTTTGCATGCATCAATGATGCTAACTAGCGTAACCAAAATTTTAAAATGAAATTGCATTTATTGAATTTGGCCCCTAGCTACAACCATTTGGGATAAAATAACACTAAAGTGTTGTAATGGAGCTAGCATATTTATTTTTGTAATCGTTGCATCTGCTTGATGCCTTCCAATGAAGCAACTTATTTTATCAACAACAAAAAAATAACACTAAAGTGTAAAAATGCCAAAATGGTGAGAATGGCGGCTTTGGTCCAAGTCTAACAATGCTTATGGGCTTTGCAATAGAGGGCCTCCGCGGATGAATGAATGGAGAGATGGTGCTATTGCAGAGTTGATACAGGAGACCAAAAGAAAATGCTTGGCAGAGCTTAATTTTTCAGGGCGAGATGTATCAGTTTTACCATTTTGTACCATAGACTCCATTGTTATTGCTTTGTGCATATTTACATCTGGAAGTTGCCTTGAAGCTAGTGCCATTTTCTGTGCTTTCTAACATGCAGTGAAGGATCATAGAAGAACTCGGGTAGCAAATGCATACTTTTCGTTATTTATGGCCATTGGTAACATCCTTGGCTTTGCAACTGGATCTTACAGTGGCTGGTACAAGATTTTCCCTTTCACCCTCAATTCTGCGTGCACCATCAACTGTGCCAATCTAAAGGCCGCTTTTATTCTCGACATTATTTTTATCGCAACAACTACATATATCAGCATATCGGCAGCGAATGAGCAGCCTCTAGATCCCAATCATTGCTCCTCTCATACTGGAGAAGAGATTTCCGAAACAAGCCATGGCCAAGAAGAAGCTTTTCTCTGGGAATTGTTTGGAACTTTCAAGTATTTCCCCGGTATTGTTTGGGTTATCCTGCTTGTCACTGCCCTGACATGGATTGGCTGGTTTCCATTTCTGCTGTTCGATACTGACTGGTTTGGTCGAGAAATTTATGGTGGTGAACCAAATGATGGAAAGAATTACAGTGCCGGAGTCCGAATGGGTTCATTGGGTCTAATGTTGAATTCCGTGTTTCTTGGAGTAACTTCATTGCTCATGGAGAAGCTCTGTCGAAAATGGGGAGCTGGTTTCACATGGGGAGTTTCAAATGTTGTCATGTCTCTCTGCTTTATAGCAATGCTTATAATTACTGCAGTTAGGAGTAACATAGACATTGGCCAGGGTCTTCCTCCGGATGGCATAGTTATTGCTGCGCTAATAGTATTTTCTCTTCTTGGGATCCCACTAGCTGTAAGTTGCTTGATTTTCAAGTTGCAACTAAAAATTATTTTGCACGACCACACAGGTTTATGTGTAGAACTAGTGAAATTAGAACACCTCTAAACCACACATAACCTTTTTTTGTAGAATTACTGAAACCAGAACACCTCTTAATCACATAAAATTTTCTTTCTCCAATATTCTATTACGGACAACCAACCTTTTATCTGTCTTTTTCATTTCTACTTTTGAGATTTCATCACCAAGTCTAAGACTAGCTCTTTGACTTTGTTTTATCTTAAGAAAGATTCTAACAGAAAAATTAGATGTAAAAGTGAACTGTCCTTTTCAGATTTTGTTACTGTTGAAAAATGTACATAGGTATTCAGTTTGGCTGAGATATTCTTTTCGTGTAATATGCCTGTCAAATGTAACATGATATGGAAGGAAATTGGAGCAAGGTTATTGTTTCTAAAGGCTTCAGTTTAAACACAAGTTTCATGTGGGCTAAGAGAGAGCTTTATGTAGGTATATTATTGTATAATGCTAGCTATTTTCTGCAGATAACATACAGTGTTCCATATGCTCTGGTATCCTCAAGGATTGAAGCTCTTGGGCTAGGACAAGGTAGATTGAGTTATGTCTATTTTGATCATTATTCTGCAGGTCAAATAGAAAGTAGTGCTTCAATTACTACTTCAACCTTGCAGGCTTGTCAATGGGCGTTCTGAACCTGGCAATTGTGTTCCCACAGGTATAAATTTGCTCGTCTCTTTCTATGGGTTTTTTGGAACAAGAACAATTCCCAAAAGGTGGTCCGACTAAACATCAAAGCCTTTATGTCGATGGATGTGTATCCACAAGTGCATTGTGTTGTGTCTTTTCAGTTTTATCTTGTAGCTGTTTTCTGTTTAGCCCTTCGTTTTGAGTTAAAACAAAATGATGCAAGGAGCGGAATGTCACGAATGATGGAAATTTATAGTATCATTCAAGTGAATACTGAACATTAGTACTCTCATAGGTGTTTCACCTTTTGCAGCATGTATTTTATCATTTTCCTAAAGTTATATAGGCCAGTGAATGAAAGATTTTGTTATTGGTCACAGATCGTGGTTTCACTTGGAAGTGGACCATGGGATGAGCTATTTGGTGGTGGCAACTCACCAGCCTTTGTTGTAGCTGCACTTTCAGCATTTTCTGGTGGACTTGTAGCCATCTTGGCAATTCCTCGAACACGGGTTGAGAAGCCCAAGTTCCTTCCATGAGGTATCTGCTGCTATTGTCTCTGTTTGAACTCCTTTATTGTCTATTTGTCCCCCGCATAAAAATTATCTATGTCTGGTCTTCTGAATAATAAGCTGTTTGAACTGTCTTTTCCACTTGAGGACATTGTAGGGCTCTATTACATACTTGCTTCACTCACTTCCTTTCCAATTTAGAACTAGAATAGAGGGTAAACAGAGCTTCTGCATTGTGCTGCAAAATGAAGCCTCTACCTCTTCCTTGCTGTTAGTTTCTTCACTTTCTTGTAATTCAGTTTTTATAATCAGTCAAACATCCATGCAAAAAGTGACCCCCTCAATCTTTTGTACCATCTCTAGATTCATTATCTCGAACTCAGACTTCTTTTTTTTTTTCCCCAACATTTAACATATCTCTGAAAGCATAGGAAATGAACATAGGGGAGACTCTGAGTACCAGCTTCAAAAAGTTTTCATCCTCGGGATATCTTTGTCAGCACTTCACTCCTAATTTATTGTTCATGTACCGCTCACTGACATCGGTGGCTGACCCAGGGTTTTCATTCAGGGGGTATCAAAATATAAAAAAGTAAATATACGAGAAAGTCAAGGGGATTCAACATGTAGTATATATACATGAAAAAAATAAAATTAACCAATTTTTATGGCGTAATTTTCCGACGAAGGCGTGTCAATCTTGCTTCAAGGTGGCTGCGCCACTGACCGGCACAGTGCAGCACTTGTACAAAGATTCATTGTCTATCCTTTTGATTGAGCATAGTTTGTCCTCAGTAATGCGCACCCTCAGCCACTTTGATTCAACCCTTTTAAACCGTAGCATCACGACTACGATGCATTTCGAATAATATTTTATGAATCTTAGCATATCTGATTTCCTTGTAATTATGCTTTAGATTAGGAAGAAATTACTCACAATAATGAGGATTTTATGCCTCTTATTGTGTATGTTTTTCGATCTTAAGAAATCTGCAAAGACTATCAAATCCGGAGAGCTTGAAGACATGACAACAACAATAAACCCAGTGTAATTCCACAAATAGGATCTGGGGAGGCTAGAGTGTATGCAGACCTTACCCCTATCTCGTGAAGATAAAGAGGATGTTTCCGATAGACCTTTGACTCAAGGACAAAGAAAAAAAAAGCAGTAATAATGGCAAGATAAGATGTTAAGATAACTGAAACAAAAGAAACAACAAGTAGTAATAAAAATCTAAGAATAGGGAAACGAAAAATAATACTAATACGACTGATATGGTAAAAAGCTACGCCAGGTTACTCACGACCCTTCTATCCTACTCAATATCAACATTCTGCTTTCCAGGGTCATGTCCTCGGTAAGTTCAAGCTACGCTATGTCCTGCTTAAACCCTTCTGCTCAATACTTCTTTGGTCTACCTCTACCTCTACTTGGGCCCACCATGACCAACCTCTCACACCGTCACATTAGGGCATTTGCGCCTTTCTTCTTCACATGCCCATACCATCTCAGCCTCACTTCCCGCATCTTGTCCACCACGGATACTACTCTCATTTTGTCCCGAATATCTTCATTCTTAATCTTGTCTCTCCTGGCATGCTCACACATCCATCTTAGCGTCATCATTTCTGCTATTTGGTATCTTCTGAAAATGAGGATACTGAGATAGATGTGTGGGCATACCTCAAGAGACAAGATTAAGAATGAAGATAAATAAAAAGAAGCTTCAGTGAACATTTTTTATTTCCTCAGTTTATGGAGATTGAATAGTGTTAAATATACATAAAATTCTTTTAGGTCACAGGTTTGAGCCCTGCGCCAAACGCATTATGCTTTTAATAACTTGGGAGTATCTAATACCAAACACCTAACTACCCCTAACAAATGTTGAACCTAATATATCCATGAGAATTAGGAGGAAAGAGCAGTCATGTTTGTAGTGTGCGTTTAAAGAGGAGAAATATTCGTGCTAGGGAATTGTAATGTTGACCTATTTTTAGAAGCATTAAGGGGATCACAACAAATGTTAAGAACAACGTCCAACCTATATACAAATAGCAAAATAAAGTTGTTTTGTCATGAACATTTGAAAGAAAACAGGTCATTGCTGATACATGGTCCAAAACTTGGCGGATAAAGGACCTTTCCTCCCTCTACCGTTCTCCACTTAAGTACCAGGCTTCTCTCTGTAGGGTTCAAACCCGTGACATGCGCCTAAGCCACCCATCACAAGTTGCTCTTACCAGTAGACCAATGCTCTGCGGGCAACAATGTTGTCAAAGGCGCGCTTAAAGCGCGCTTAAGCCCTGAAGCGAGGCTCAAAACACGTTGAGCGCTTCGCCTCGCTTTGTGGGCGCTTTAATGTCGCATCAAAGCTCTAACGCATACTTTTCCTTGCCAATGAGTGTAATCCTAAAATGGCGCCATAAACAACTGATATTTCACTTTATTATGAATTTTTTTTTTCAATTTCTTTGTCCATATATTCGTTATTCATGCTTATAATGATTAGTCTTGGACTACTATGCATATTATTTTTACTTTTTCTCCCGTTGCGCCTTTTTTCATTAAAGCTCACGCTTTATTTGCGCTTTGCGCTTAAAGCCCTAACGGACCATAGAGCTTTTTTGCGCTTTTCGCTTTTGATAACACTGGCGGGCAATAACATAGTCTTACCTTAATTTCATAAGTCATACTTGGCTATTTCTTTTAACTTTCTAAGAACTCTCAATATCTCCCTGTAACACACACAAAAAAAAAAAAAATAAACTCAATGGATATTAAATAGCCAATACAACTAGTTTCGGATTGAGGTATAATTAATTAACGAGTTATTACTAAGAAGTCAAGAACCACGCCAACACAAATTTAGTCAAAGAGAAAGCAAGGAAAATAAGTAAGGAATGTCAGTTAAAAAACAATGACTTGCGATAGTTGACAAATGTTTTCTGAAAACAAAAAAAAGAGAAAAGAGAAGTGGTCAGCATGAAAAGAAATTATAAATTTGAAGAGTGCTCTATAGTTATTAATCTCCTTTTTAGAGTGCTTTTCTAACCAAGTCATTAAAGAAACAACAATAATAATATTAATATTAATATTAATAATATTAATATTTTCCTCATTTACACACATGCTTACAAAGTTATGATCAGAAAAGGCTTTTATCATTGAAAAGAAGCTACAAAGTCAAAGAGTAAACTAAAAAAAAAAAAGTCAGAGAGTAAACTAGATTGATTAATATCTTTTTCCCCGCGCATAGCGGGAGCCTAGTGCACCCTGCTGTACTATTTCATCTGCAGCCACGTTATTGAAGAAATACTTTGGAGCATCATTGCATTAAAAAATGACAACTTTTCCTCATGTAGTCTCTATGCACATGCTTACAAACTTGTGATCGGGAAAAAAACAAGTGTTAATAAACACTTGTTTTCATTCTAGAGGGACTTCTGAGTTTATTTTTCCTATTGGACTATCATTAACATTTTTTTGAGCTGTTGAGTCATAATATTTTGTACTTTGGGTAGGTTATTGATGTCATGTTGAGAGATGAGATTGATGGTGCTGGTAATTCTCCAATATTTTGCCTAGGCAGGTACTTAATTTTTCTGTTGTGGCCATTTTGACTATTCCTCAATCCGAAGGCTGAAGAGTTCCTGGAGGTATATCCTTGTATCCTATTTTTTGCATTTTTCTGATCAACCCACAATTTGTATTACCATTTTGTAAATATAGATCTTTCGCTCACGTGTTATTGATTCTAGCATTCAAGATGCTGTGCTGTATTCAAGATTGTATTGTTCCATCATTTACTTGGTTGCTCAAATTGCTGCTGTGCAATTCCCTTTGGTGGTTCTCTACTTTCTAGATAAAGCAAATTTCAAATATAAGTACAACTGTTCAAGAAATGTTCAGTCTATAAAGTGTGTATTCTTTGTGCATTTCCATACATCTCCAAGTATAATAGTACTCTGCAAATAGGACGACCTTGTTTCCGCTGCAAATTTCCTCAAGGCTATAAAAAAATTTGTCTCATCCATATTGCTGCCAGCCATTTATAAGTTAGACATGCAATAAGTTTTGATTCTGGAGTTGCAATCTCGAGTACACATAATGGCACCCTGAACTTTTGATTCCACGGACTGATGTTTCTGCCCAAATAACCTCTGGAAGGAAGAACCTATCCATGATGTCATAGTAAAATAACCTGGTTTTAGATGCATGATGTCTAAGAAGATGGAAGATAAATACATGGAAAATTGCTGTGGAACATTATCAGGACCACCTTTTTCGGTACCTCAAAACTGCAAATGTACCCTCGTCTCATTAAATAAACCATCTCTTGCACCAACTATTATTTCCTAAGTGCTTAGAAAGTGGCATATAAGAACTCAAAATCTTTTACTCGTATGATAACAGAGAAAACTATTACCCGGCACCTACTCCCATGCTGAAGATTGTCCGGATATTACACAATGTTTCCTGCATGCAATGGCCGAATAGGCAATTTGGTAGGATATAAAACCCTCAAGTGCAGCTTTTGTACGACCAGATCCTTACTGAAGCTTTTGTAGTGCGAAAGATTATTCACTAGCTGTGATGAGAACAAGTTTCACGTCAGATGTTCCTTCCTATTTTTGCACAAACAGAGCAGGACACAAGTTTGTGTCAGTCTGATAGGCTATTTGGAATCGAGGTTGTTCTTTTGTCAGCTAATCGTGGTCATGAAGCCGGTGTCCATAGCTAATAATCCTGAAAAGGAGGCGAAGTTGCAGCTAGGAACCCAGGATCAGCCATGAGATAAAACTTTAACCAATAAGATATTTGTTTGTCATTAGACTTTATTTTTTACCAAAAATATCATTTAGCAAGCAAGCTTACTTGCTTTAGTGATTTACCAAGGTGCCTCGGAATCTCATGCAATTTGTGCATGATATTAGTTAATTCATTTAATATAGTGTAACGTTTACCTTATCAAATTTTATATATATATATATATATATATATATATATATATATATGGAGGCTATCAGTTCTGGCAGATTGAGACCTCGATTAAGACGTGATCTTTCACTACTACTGTGATTTTTTGTGTGTATGTGAAGCTTGGTTGATAAAGAAAGGTTCCCTTTTCTAATATTCTCTTTTTCTTGTAGCTTTTTTTTTTTGGTGCCTTAGAATAAATCCCTATTGTTATTGCATTATCAGTATCCATAAAAGCTTGGCTGGCTTTCATTGCCTCTCCATGTAATGCTGCCTACCAGTGCAGATGGAAACATTTAATAAAGGTGTTCCTTGGTACGATTCATTTAAACACCATTGGAATTTTAACTGTTGCTTACCTGTAGATTGTGGTGGCAATCTGTGATATGCGGGTAAGAGAAAGAATAGGAGAGAAGATACTGGAAATGAGAAAAGATTAGCTACCATCCTTTTTTCGATTTTGGAAAAGAAAAGTCGAGAATCTTAATTAGTGAATTTGTTCTGTAATGTGTAGAGCTATCATCCTTGAAAAAATATTGAACATATTTTAAAAGTGTGACATCTCTGGTGGAACGACATGACAATAGCTAAAAATTCTTTTACTGTTATAAAAGGTGATTTCAACGTACTAAACTTGGCATATTATGATGCTTAAGATTTTCGCTAAGTGTTGTAGAAGAAGAATAAAAACTTGGTACAGATGAATTTACAGATGAACGGGCAACCGTACCTGTGAATCAGATACAATTTTAGATTCTAACACACTGTCAATTGTTTCATTACGATCTGATGGCATCAGCCCATATGCATATTGCTGAAGTGTGGATCCCCACCTTCCATCGGCGGATATTAGCAAAAATCAGTAGCGTATTATTAAAGTAGAACAGCGGCAGAAAACAGGATAAGAACAGGGTATTCAAAAGTATGTAAGCTGACTGATGAGTTTATTTTAGTCGTAAACTTGCATTTTCTTGTGAGAGTACTGATGAGTGAAAGAGCCATTTCTGAATACTTATTGCAGATTTTTATTATACACTCAACTTTACGAAAAAAGAATTACTGAAGAATTTAACCGTAAAAACACACCTATATTTGGTATGTATTGTAATAAAAGACCTATGTCATTTGTTTTTTTTTCTTCTTTTGGTTGGGGGTGGGGGGGTGGAGGGTGGGCGAGTGCTCTGACATGAGGATAAGGGTTTTTTGACAGGAAATAATGTCCTTCTAAAATGAAATAAAGGGTCCAGTGAATTTTTTGAAGTTAGCTGAGAATTAGAATTGTGTAAAATTTGTAAAATTTTTGGTGGTGTTGTTATTTCAAGATGGGGTGAATGGGGGACGAAGAAAGCTGCTGCTAACTCTGCCTGCTGCTAAAGGGCTTCTGTTCGTTTCTGTTTCTGTTCTGTATCTGTTTCTGTTGCTGTTGGTTTGCAGAATACAGAGACACGCACAAACAGGGCATTAAGGCCCCCCACTTGGAGACACATTGATCCCTGTTGTGAAAATTGGATACAAAATTTAAATGGCTGGAAATCCAGCACATACTTGGTTTTATTTTATTTCAGTGTTCCCCTTCTTCCATCTGCTGCTTGTCCATATGGCCATCTACTGCTACTGTCACACTTTCCACCCAATTTACCTTAGGGGTCCCCCCCCCCTTTTTTTTTTCTTTGATTTCTTTTTTGCGATTTTGCATGATGCTTTGTTATACGACCACCACATTCCACCCAACAATCCCCATTTTTTTTTTCTACTTCCCACAAACTGTGAGCATTTAGGATAACTTATTTAACTACAAGATCAAACATATGTTAGAGAAAAGATCCCTCGGATTTGACACTTTTGGGTTGGGGGTGAAAATTGAAATAAGTTCCACTAAGAAATCTTGAGGTCCAGTCTTGTACTGTCTCAAACATACCAAACATAGATCATAGACGCGTACGTTCGCATTCTCACCGCTACCACATTAACCATTCAACAGAGACCATTAGACTGATCTCATCCACTTAAAAATTTGTGTAGAAGTTGCTGATTCTTGAAGATTGAAGATGATCTTTTGGAGAAGAAAATAACTTTGATGGTTGGCTGTAGTCATTTCACGTTACCACATTGAAGAAAAGAGAAATGAATAAGTTTGCTTTTAGGTCTTAAAAAGAAGAAATGCCCATCCCAAATGGCCCACTAGAAAACCGACCATAACATCAGTGATTAAACTACAAAAGGGAGATCTATATTAAATTAAAATCATATGAAAAATGTCGTATAAGGAATCGTTCAGTTTTTGCTCTTCCCACTACTGGAAGAGAAGGAAAATACCGGCCACAATTTTTCCGGTTTCTGCATAAGGATTTTTTACAGTGGTTTAAATATTATATATTCTTGGTATGAAGTGGAAAAAATAGTATGTAAATTATATGTAAATGCCAAGAAAAGATGGGACCTTCAAAACAGAATTCAAAAAACAGATGTGCACTATCAAAAAGTTGCAAGTAGCCAAAAGCTAAAACGGTGTTTTGGGGTTATGAAATCAGTTGCAGACAACATAAGTCATGCTCGATGCTCTGGTGCATCACATGGGCTGCGAGGAGAATGTAACATGCATGCAATTCTTTTGCCTTGGAACATGCCAACATTTCCTAGCCACACTTCCTCCTGAAGGCGAGCCGGATATATATGAAATGTATTGGTTTGGGATAGGGTTGTTCATAAAAACCCGAAAAATCGAACCAAATCGACCAAAAAAATCGTTACTTTTTGGTTGCCGGATATATATGAAATTTATTGGTTTGGGATAGGGGTGTTCATAAAAACCCGAAAAATCGAACCAAACCGAAAACCAAACCAAACCGACAAAAAAAATCGATACTTTTTGGTTTGGTTTGGTTTGGTTTTGATTTTGAATTGTAAAAACCGATCAAATTTGGTTTTGATTTTGGTTTTAATCAGGAAAAAATCGAAAAAAACCGAACCAAACCGACTATAGGAGTAGCTATTTAAAATTTATTATTACACCTATATATATGTATATTTTTATACAAAATTTCAAAATTTTTATGGTAAATGTTAATAGGTTGCACTTTTAGTATAGTTCTTTACCTTTATATTCTAGTTTGATTGGTAGTTTTCTTTTGTTAAGTGTAAGAACTTATTTCGTATTAAAATAATATATTTTTAATTGAGTCCTTAAATTATTCATCACTATTTGATTCAATTATAATCAATATATCTTGGTCAATAATAGATTTCTCAAAGGGCAATTGATTTGATAATGTTATGTTGAAAATATGGTCGCCGAAATATGTGTTTGGTAGTGTATGTCTTATATTTAAGGAAAAACCACAAATAACCGAAAAAATCGAAAGACCAACAAAACCCGACATAAACTGAATCGAGAAAAAACCGACTTAATTGGTTTGGTTTGGTTATAATATTTGAAAAACCGACTTACTTGGTTTGATTTCTTTTTAGGGAATAACCGATCCAAACCGAACCGTGAACACTCCTAGTTTAGGATTTTAGTTATTTTACTTATTTAATTTTAAATTAATAATTTATACATATTCAATAAATTTTTAAGACAAATATCTATACACCAAAGCTACAGGGCCAAACCCATTACCCGTATTTTAACTCCGCCCCACTTCCTCCTCTCTCCCAAGCTCCTCTACCCCTCCCCCTACCTCCAACATATATATGTGTGGCGCGCACCCTTTCTTATGCGTTTGGCATTTGAATTTCACGGGTCGGACTAATAAGTTTCTTACTCCATATAAGCCAAGCTAAAAGAAATAGTGCTTCCCCGGAGTGTATGTATACATTCGTAATTTTGTATGTACATCCATAGGCATCAAGAAGAAAGAAAAGTTATGTGTTTTGTCATATCAAAACAACTAGAGATAGAATTGAACAATTAATATTGGTGTTGCTTGTCAATACATTCCTAGCTACCACTTGGCAAATAACAGAGATAATATTTTTATCCCTTTTCTTTTTCTTTAATTTCTTTTTCCTCTTTTGATGGGTGAGAAGAAAAAGGTTCTTTGGGGGAAGAAAGTGGTGGGGTTGGATAAGCGGCTAAAGACAGAAATCGAAACCTAATAAGAGGATGTAATAAAAGCTTATCTAAGACTTCGTTAAAAAAATGTGATTTAACTAGGGTATAATCCCCAACAAGATTAATTGCCAATAGAGCATTGACACTTGAATAAACCATGCTGGTTTCTTCAAGTGCAACCGTTTGGACGGTGAAAAACTAATATATTCCCATTACGAAATTCTTTAATAGTTTCTAATGCATATTTTTCTCATGGACTAAACTCTCCCTCTCTTAGGAATACTTACTTTTTACTTCTACTATACACTAAGACAAGATGGAAAAAGCTCGCGTTCATGGCTTTTTGAAATGGACAAGGCCCTACCTAATACGTCCATTCCATCTCATTTAAGTAAGAAAAAGAATCAAAGATAGAATTTTCTTTTGTACATATA
>MU752465.1:51062-68088 GCA_026770625.1 Nicotiana glauca | reverse complement strand
AAAAAAAAAAAGAAGCCCCCCCCCCCCCCCCCCCCTCCCCTTCTTAATAAAACTCACTCACCAAATAGCCGCTTTTTATTGGGAAATTTTAGCACCCTAATATATTGACACGTCTTTTTGAAGCCATTGTAGAGTCCAATTCTTGCATGTATAAATACTCTCATCTTGGTTGCACCCTTACTTGCATTCAAAGCTCTAAAACAACAAAAACACACCTCACTAAATTAAAGCTCCAACAATAGGTTTCTCTTTATATTTGTTTATTTCTCTTTCTTTTTTCTCCCACAAAACCTTAATAATATTATCTCTACTATTACATCTTCAAGCTTACCATCTCTTCACAGAAAAGAAGAAAGAAAACTAGCTGCCAAATAGATAGATATATAGATAAGAAAACTATGTGCAACCCAAAAACAGATTCCCCATCCTCCTTTGTCTCCACAGAAAAAGCTCATTTCGTCAACTCTCATAAACCAATGGATTTTCAAGCTGATGATGAAGAACTACTTCATAGATGGCCAACCCCAACTGAGGTAAAAACAACCACCACCTTTTCCCCGAGTCCAAATACCAAGTGTGGAGCTACATTATATTAGCTCATTTGAATCCCCTTTATCGAAAAATTACATGTGTAAAAAAAATCTATGTATAAAGAAGCTCTTCGTGCATTGATAACGTGGATTTAAATAATTATTTTGGGTTGCAGGTTCAACTCACTTTAGCATTTTTTGAATTTCCTAGTAAAAATCTTGCCTCCGCCCTGCCAACTACTATACTTATATATGCACGTACGTGAAGTTGTTTTCGTGGCTATAAAACTAACTCTCTCCTTACTTTTGCTTTCGTTAAAAATCAGGTTTTTGAAGAAATAAAAGAAATAGGGAAAATTTCAGGACCAACAGCACTCACAGGGTTGGTACTATATTCAAGATCCATGATCTCAATGCTTTTTCTTGGATATCTAGGGGAACTTGAACTTGCTGGAGGCTCTCTTTCCATTGGTTTTGCTAATATCACTGGCTACTCTGTAATCTCTGGCTTGGCTATGGGAATGGAACCAATTTGTGGACAAGCTTATGGAGCAAAACAAATGAAACTTTTAGGCATAACTCTTCAAAGAACAGTACTTCTCCTTCTTTCAACCTCAATTCCTATCTCTTTCATGTGGTTAAACATGAAAAGAATCCTTTTACGGTGTGGCCAAGATGAAGATATTTCATCTATGGCCCACACTTTCATTATCTTTGCAATTCCTGACCTTTTCTTCCTTTCTTTGCTTCATCCCCTAAGAATTTACCTAAGAACACAAAATATTACATTACCTTTAACTTATTGTTCTGCTATCTCTGTTCTTCTTCATGTCCCACTAAACTTCCTTCTAGTGAGATATTTTAATTTGGGCATTGCTGGAGTTGCTTTAGCAATGGTTTGGACAAATTTGAACCTTTTCCTTTTGCTCTGCTCATTTATTTACTTTTCGGGTGTATATAAAGATTCTTGGGTGGTTCCTAGCATGGATTGTGTACGTGGGTGGTCATCTTTATTAGGTTTAGCAATTCCCACGTGTGTATCCGTTTGTCTTGAATGGTGGTGGTATGAATTCATGATAATGCTTTGTGGACTTTTGGCAAATCCTAAAGCTACCATTGCTTCTATGGGAATTCTCATTCAAACAACTTCTTTAGTGTACGTCTTCCCATCTGCCTTAAGCCTTGGTGTTTCGACTAGGGTTGGGAACCAGCTCGGTGCCAACCGCCCCGCTCGGGCCCGAATTTCAATGATAGTGTCACTTTTTTGTGCTATAGGATTGGGTTTGGGAGCAATGTTGTTTACAACTTTGATGAGACATAAATGGGGTCTTTTTTTCACAAAAGATGTAGAGATTCTTAAGTTAACATCCATTGCATTGCCTATAGTAGGGCTTTGTGAGCTAGGGAATTGTCCACAAACTACAGGTTGTGGGGTGTTAAGAGGAAGTGCAAGACCAACAATTGGAGCAAATATTAATTTGGGTTCATTTTATTTAGTTGGAATGCCAGTAGCTTTTATTCTTGGATTTCTATTAAAACTGGGATTTGCTGGACTATGGCTTGGCTTGCTTGCAGCACAGGCCTCATGTGCAACTCTTATGCTTTGTGTGCTGTTCAAAACTGATTGGAAAGTTCAAGTAGAAAGATCAAAACAGCTAACACAATCTTCTTTAACTGCTGCTTCATTACCAGTGACAATGCCTTTGGATTTGGACAAGAAGAAGAAGGCTAATAATAATATTAAAGAGATTTTGTGCACTAAAGAGGAAGATGATTTGCTGAAATCTACAGACACAGACCCTCTCATACCTTCCACTACAACTACTTAATTTATCCACTTTATTGTGCATTGATTGGATTAACTCCATTTTTTTACTTTTCCTTTTCTTTTTTGGTCCCTCCATATACCCTTTGAAGGGTTGATGTGAAAAATTGTTCGTTGGGATTTCATATACTAATTGTTAACATTTGAAAAGAGTGTATTGATCAGGATAAACCTACTAGTTATATATTCTCTTGCTGTTTTTTCCCTCATCATGCCCCTTGTAATAATAATATGGAATATAGAGATATATATGTATCATCTTAGATGTTTATTCCCAATTTAATTTCCTTATTTTCTCCAACTTTAATTCTCATCTAAAATAACCCTACTCAAAAATCCCTTTCAAGCTTGTTAATAAAAAGTGCATTTTAGTCTCAACGTAGAAAATTCTCTCTATTTATACATATACACTAGTAATATGGTAAAGATATTTTTCACGGTACTAGTGTAAGTGAATTTTAACCTGTGATAATAAGTTACTCATTATTTTTATTATTGATTTATATTTTTCAAGAAATTTACCGATATTTATTTAATAAATAACCTGATTATGTAAATAAAACTTAAAAACTTTGTATGCGTTGGCATTGACCGAAAGGGGAGAGACAACAACAACAACAACAACAACAACCCAGTATAATCCCACAAGTGGGGTCTGGGGAGGGTAATATGTACGCAGACCTTACCCCTACCCCGGGGGCAGAGAGGCTGTTTCCAGGAGACCCTCGGCTCAAGACATCAACAAGAGAGACAATAAGTTAGTACTATCAATAGACTCATACTAAAAATAACATAAAATACACAACATAACACAAAATAACACAATAGCAGCAGTATAAGAAATACGAAATAGATGAAATAGATGAAAGGTATACTAATATCCAACAAATAACTCCCTGTATCGGTAGCTGATCAGTAACCTCCTACGATTACCTCCTAACTAGCTAGTCTCACTCTAGTGCGCTGTGGAAATATCCACAACTTCCCCCTAACCTACAACTTTAATGCTCGACTTCCACAATCCCCTATCAAGGGCCATGTCCTCAGTAATTCTAAGACGCGCTAAGTCCTGCCTTATCACCTCTCCCCAAAGGGGAGAGAGAACGAGGAAAAGGTGTTGTCGGTTGTTTGAAGGTGTGGGAGTAAGGATATATACACCTAACAAGCTTTCTAATTGTTCCATACCATATAAGGGCACACATTGACTACCAAAAATGGAAAAGTTTAAGCATTTCACCATATACTACATTACTTAAACATCAAACTTCAACTCAACGCAAACAAACTATTATTTCCTCACTTACTTTTTCTTTCTTTTTTGACAGGTTTTTCGCACTTCTTTTTCTTCATATATTAAGTATACTGTTTGCCTTTTGTTTTTCTTTTGAGGGTTTATTCATTTTCTTATAGGTTGCTTTACAACGCATCCTTACTTCAAAACTCACTCTTGCATTCCTGAGTACTACACCTTTCTTGTGTTCTTCTCTCTCTGTCTCTCTCTCTCTCTCTTCTTGTTTAATTTCCAGAATGTTAAGTAGGGTAAAGCAGAACAACACAACCAAGAATACTTTCCAAAATTGTAATTATCATGAGAAACTTTTTTTGACTTTTCTGATTCCATCATTCGATAATATTGTATGCTCCATCTCAATCCTTTTGACTTTTCTGCCTATTGTTATAAAATCATCAGAATCTTTTACAACATTTCATAATTATTCTGAGCTTTTTGAAACAGTGTACCATCAACTCTTAACAACAATAATAGTACTAATATGTTGAGTATTATTAGTAAACAATTCTAATGATAGAGGAGCCTTGGTATAACTCGTAAAGTTGTTGTCATGCGATCAGGAGATCACGGGTTCGAACCGTGAAAATAGCCTCTTGCAGAAATGCAGGGTAAGGCTACGTATGATAGACCCTTATGGTCCGGCTCTTTCCCGGTTAGTGCACCGGGCTGTATTTTTTTTCCAATGATCCAGCTAGTTAAATGTGCCTAATAATAATAAGATTTTTGTTGAATGAGATATACAACAAAAAAAGTGAGTAACATGAGGAGAGAAAGAGAGAACGGTGCATGTATGTATCCAAACAAATTAAGAAGTGAGTGATAATATTTGGTAGTAGAGTGGAGAAGTGTAAGAGGGAGGGGCCCTGTTTCTAACTGAAGAAACAAAATCCAGCTATTATTGCCTCTGTCTATTTCTCAGATGACAAAACTTTGTGCAGTGCCTCTGCATAGCAGTTTCCAGCCTCTTCCCCACCATCTTAGTGTCCATTTCTTCTTACAAAAATTTGCACCCACCACTAACCCACTAGCTCCACCAAATGAAGGAGTACTATTTGATAGGATTTTTATTGAACAAATAAAGGAGGCTTACTACAATATTGTTCCACCAAAAAATAAATTTTTAGTCAAATCTGGAAAATAGAAGAATCGGATTACTGATAATCGAAAATTAAATAGAGAATTTTTTTTTCAAGTACTCAGATATGAAAGCTTGTAAATCAAAGTATATTTCAATGATGCCCCCTCCACTGATTATATATTTCTCTTTTTATAGGTCACTTTGGAGAATCTTCGTAAATGTACGTCACACATAAGCCATAATGAGGCTATTATGAATATTTAATGACATTAAATGCTGCGTTACATAATCATTACATTGAATACAAATATTCTTTAACGGCTTCGTTATTTATGTCTCTTGAAATGCTGTATCTTTATCTTCTTATTTGACCAGGTTCATTATCTTTTTCGTATCTCGTACGTAATTACGCTTAAATAGGGACGGGGTTTTCGAGCCTCTTATCTCGTACCTTTTTTTTGATCCCGTATCTCTTTTTTATCCTTTTGTCTCGCACCTCTTTTATCCCGCACCAGTCTACGATTCTTTGAACAATTATAACCTTTTGATGGTTTCACGTGTCATGTCTTATCCTCATTCATTTACAGTGGCGGACCCAGGATTTTTATCAAGCGGGTACAAAAAAAATTATTAGAGGTCATATGTGATAAGCTGGTTTCGAACTTAGGATCATGTGAAAAATTTGAACCCTCTTTACCAAAAGACTAGGCATTTTACTTGATTCAAATGGGTTTAAAATTATATTTATACCTTTTCTTGTCTGAAAACAGCAAAAATATATATGAACCCACTTGACTCCACGTGAGTCCGCCCCTGTTCATTTATGTATATATTTTTTCCCAATACAAATATCAATCACAATCTTTTTATGGTCATGCACGTAAGCGGATTTAGGGCAGGTTCTGTGAATTCAACTTAATCTATTATTCTCTGACCTTCCGTCTTTTGATTAGAGTAGGTTTTGTAAAAGAACAGAACGTAACGCCTGCTATAGTCACAAGTTTATTTATATATAGTCACAACTGTTGTTATAGTCAGCAATATTGAGACTTCTAGCAAAAAAAACTTTGGTTGGGAAGGCGATGCTCCCGATGAACTTATTATACTCCAAACCGTCACTAGATAAGCAAATAAAGTATACTGTAGCGCTTGAAAAAACCATATCAAAGGAACTCGCCAGGATAACCAGGGGTGCTCTCCAATCTTTTAATTAAAAAAGCGACTGAACTATGTATAAATTACATTCATTTTGAATCCAGTGAGTCCACGTGAAAAACAAGCAAGTGAGCGGAGAGGAGAATTACTTCTCTAAAGTATCAAAAGTTTTAACTCTTCATTTTTTTTTTTGTGGTGAATCTAAGACCTGTCAAGCTCCTAATCACGCAAAGTACCCAATTAGCTAGATATTTTTAAAATCACATTTGCTTCATATTTTTGAAAAAAAAAAAAAGAAAAAGAAAGATAAAAGCTTATAATGTAATGTACAGTGGTGTTTCGAGCCATACCTATCATAGGAAAATTTTAATTTGTATCTCATATAACTGATACTACTTGTATGAGACACCTTTTTAATTTATCTCACAGTTTTGTGGATTTAAATTTTTGTGGAACTCAGAGGCGTAAGATTGGGGTCCACAAATTTGTAAGACAAAAAGGAGCCTCGCACAACTAATGTAAGCTATGTGAGACACACAATAAAACTACTCAGCTTGCTTATATATAATCAGAGACTCACTCCTAAATTAGGTCAATTGTTTAGATAACTTCAGCAGTTCAATTCTTGTCCTCTTTGCATCATATATTATCTCCTATTTCTACATGCGTCACCTCCAAATCAGTAGCGGATGTAGCTTATTTCAACTTAAATTCTGTATTATATGTGAAAATTACTAAAATCCTAACAAATACTATTATGTTGTGAATCCGTAGTTATAAAAAGTCCAACAAGTTTAGTTGTTAAGAGTTTTAAGAGTCGAACCCATTAAGTTTAAATTCTACATCCTTATCTGCTTCAATATAAACGTTTCTTTTAAGGACTAGGTTGCTCAATTTTATTTCAGTAGTAAATCTTCTATTTAGGAATTAATTTGGTAAGTTCTTTTTGGTTTAATTAGCTATGCAGATAGTATTGTTTAATTTACGGTTCTAGTTGAAAATTGGTAGAATATTGTTCCATCACTGAAGGGTATCCTAGCTAGTGCATGAACATAAATAACTAAAAGGGAACCATAACAGAAGTCTCGGAGATTTGATCCTGTTCTTTGAAAGATTTGCTGTTGCTGTTTGACAGTTTCTTTTTTAGAAAAAGATATCATTAAAACTTTAATATAGTAATAAAATAATCTCCAAAATTCTTATATAAATGTAATGCCACTCATATTACTAATATCTATGAACGTATGTTGCACATTAATAATATAATGGCACGTAATGGTGTAAACATTTAAACGCCGAAAAATATTATACTATTACATCAGTATAATACCTGAATTCATAATGAAAGGACATCATCAAAACTTACATAAATGATCAAGTTAGTCATGTTAGTTAGATAATTATGTATTATAGTTTGAAAGTATTTAATGTGATGGTTGCTCTGCCATAACCAGAACTCTTATTGTCGATATTGATATCCTTCTTGAAACTGCAACATATAGTTGTTTGTGCAAGAAAATATATTGCAGTAAATATAGTCCAATATTTTAGGATGTTTGTCTTTGTGCTTTATTTATCACCGAAAATTATTTTCAGATAAACTAAAGGATATTCTTTAGTTTAAGAAGACGAAAGTTGATGTGATGACCCAAAATGTCATCTTATGATTTAAAATTAAATTCCGTGATTCGAGGCCTTCGAAACCTCATTTTATTCCTTCTCGATTTGCGTATGCAGTCCGGGCGCGTTTTCGAAAAGCTTTTATATGGAAAATTGATGAAATAATAATTTTTGGCCTAAAAAGTTGGTTTTTGTTGACTTCAGTCAACGTTTTGGGGTAAAAGGACCCGGACCCATATTTTGACGGTTTTGGTGGGTACGTAGTAAAATATGAAACCTGGGAGTATACCCGGAATCGAATTTCGAGGTCCCTAACCCGAGAAATGAATTTTTGATAAAAATTGTAAGACTGAAATTATTATGGTTTTAAGAATTTGGTTAATGTTTGATCTTGTTGGTATCAGGTCCGTATTTTGGTTTCGGAACCCGATACATGTCCGTTATGATATTTATACCTTATCTGTGAAATTTGATGAGAACAGAATTGATTTGGCATGATTCGAACCTTCGGCTGAGGACATAGAAGTTTTTAAACTTTCTTGAAAATTTTATGCAATTTGGTGCTAAATTCGTAGTTCTAGGTGTTATTTTAGCGATTTGATCGCACGGGCGAGTTCGTATGATATTTTAAGACTTGTGTGCATGTTTCGTTTGGAGCCCCGAGGGATCGTCGAGGGCTCGGGTGAGTTTTGGATAGGCTTCGGGATTAGGGGTGTTCAAAACCGAATCGAAACCGAAAATCAAACCGAATTCGAAGCTTAATGGCTTATTGGTATCAGGTTAACGGTTTAACGGACGGGGAACACATTGAATTTTTTTATTAACGACTTATCGATTTGGAGGCCGATTATTCAATTTTCTTAACGGATAATCCTTAACCCGTTAAGAATATATATATATATATATATATACACACACACACACACACACACATACACACATACATATAAAATTTATTTTTATCCATATATATATTAAATAATCAAAATCGTCTTCCTCCACTACTCTATCAAAGTGAATTAGAATAAAATAAAGCCAAATAAAAGGACTCATTTAACTGTGACAAAAGACAAAATTTGCTGTCTGAAACAAGATAAAAATACCAGTTACACCACTGCTTCATCAACTTTGCCTGGGTTTTACGGTATCCTAGAATTCTAAGCATGACGATTATTTGTTTTAACAACGGCTAATTGGAAATCTCTCACATGGACTAAGGCCACCAATGTGCATAATCATAAATAAGATTCTAGACAGATGGTTTACCCATTACGGTGTCTCTTTTGCTTCGTCCCTCTTAGTATGTCGACCACCTATTTAAACATACAGAGACTAAATTTTATTTTATTTTGATTGAATTAGGCCGATAAACCACTTGATAACCGCCCGATAAGAGCTAAATCGAAACCAATCCGCCCTATATCTTATCGGGTGGCTAGTGGATTAATACATTAAAAGCCGATAACCGATAAGCCAAATCGTTAAGAGTAAATAACTGCCAAATCCTCCCGATAAGCAGTCCTATTCGGGATGTTTTAGACTTGGGAAATTTTGATTTTCTGTAGCTTCAGAACTTGCTGGGTTTCCTTCTTCGCGTTCGCGAAGCTTCTCTCGCGAACGCGAAAGTAAGTTGGGTAAGGGTAATTTTTACTTTACGTGAACGTGTACACTAGGTTGCGAACACGGAGCAGTGGGGGTCTTACCCTTAGAGAACGCGACCAGGCTACCGCAAACGCAAAGCAAGGGACCTGGGGGAGGGGAAAATAACTCATTGCGAATGCGGCACTTAGCTTACGAACGCGGAGACTGGGGGATTATGCTTTTGCGAACGTGAAGGGTTTCTCATGATCGTGATAGGCCTAAGGGGCCATAGCTTCATGATCGTGACAGGCCTCTCGCGAACGCGAATAAGGACTGTCCAGTGATTTTAAAACAGAACCGGCACGGGATTTCTTCAAAAATTTCACAACTCTTTCATTAGAACTCTACCTAGGAGCTATTTTGAAGAGGGAATTCAACACCAAATCATAGGTTTGTGTCTTTAACTGATTTTCTTCAATTTTCACTAACACCCATTAGGTTTCTAACCCTAAATCTTGTTCTTTCATGGTAGAAATATGGATTTTTGGAAGAATTGGGTTTTTTTTTATAAATTGGAAATTTAGACCTCAATTTGGGGTCAGATTCCGAAACTAATTAAATATTTGGGCTCAAGGGTGAATGGGTTTTGGTGAGAACCTCAAGTTTTGACCAAGCTGGCCCGGGTCAATTTTTTACTTTTTGGGGGAGATGTTGGGAAACTTATAATTATGTATTGAAATTGATTTCTTTAGTGATATTTGATGTTATTAAGTTAGTTATGACTAGATACGAGTCGTTCAGAGGTGAAAACTAGAGGAAAAACGGTAATGAAGCAATGAGTGACTTGTGCATTGGAGGTAAGTATTATATCTAACTTTGACTCGAGGAATTAGGGATCCCCGACTTAATTGCTATGTGAAAATCCATGTGTTTGACGTATAGGTGAGGTGACGAGTACCTATACGCCGCCAATTTATCTGTTTATAACTATTCCCTTCCTGTTCTTAATATATTGTTCCCTGCCTTAACTACTACCTGTTTTATTGATATTTCCATGTTTAGTTGCTACTTGTTGGATACTTGTTTTGTTGTTAAAAGTATTGGATACTAAGTGGTTTCATGGATTCATATCATTAGTTTGAGTTGGCTATTATTGTTTGGATAGTAAGTGGTTTCATGGATTCATATCATTAGTTTGAGCTGTCTATTAGTGTTTATTTGTATACTTTGGATTTGTTTCGCCGAGAAACATAATTCGAGTGAAGTTTCATAATTTTACCATTTTCCGTTTGTTTTAGTTGAGGTTAAATACCATGAGGAGTTTTGAGCCAAATTGTGAAATTATTGTTCTTATTATGTGATTGGTACTGATATGGTGGGATCGAGTTGCATGCCACAAACAGGAGGAATAAGGGTGATATATTGATGAGGAATAAGTGTGAAATGTGATTATCTGGTGGGATCGGGTTGCGCGTCGCAACAGGAGGAATAAGGGTGATATATTGAGGAGTAATAAGGGTGGATTATTATTGTATAGTGGGATCGGGTTGCGTGCCACAATAGAAGGATTAAGGGTGGATTGATACGGAATAATAAGAGTGAATGTTCATATTGTTATTGATTATATGGTGGAATCGAGATGCGCGTTGCATCAATTTATTGTTTATGTATCCTTCTTCTGCTGTGAGTTTATTCTGTAGTTTTGCAGCTCACTTAAGGATTGGTTATAGCTGGGTACTGATAAGATATTTGAGTTCTGTATTCATTTTGCTGCAAGGTACCACTTCATTTTGTCCCGTACTTCTTTTTTGCTTTATTATATACTGTATGCAGGTTATATTGTAATTGCCCGCCGTAGCCTCGTCACTGCCTCGTTGAGGTTAGGCTGGGTACTTACCAGTACATGGGGTCGGTTGTATTAATACATCACTCTGCACTTTCCATGCAAATTTCAGAGCAGGCAGTGGCTGATTGAGAGGTTGGCTACAGATTTATAGTTTGGAGACCCAAGGTAGTCTTGTTGGCGTCCGCAGGCCCTAGTGTCCCCTTCTACATTTCTGTTTTTTCTTCGTTTCAAACATATGTAATTTCTTTTAGACCGATATTTGTAATAATTTAAAGTATGTTCGTGGATTGTGACACCCGATTCTAGATAGTAACAGTATGTCACGACCCAAAATCCCTCAGAAGGAGTCGTGATGGCACGTAGTATCTAAACTAGATAAGCCTAACATTGACAAAAATAACTTTGACATTCACTAACTTCAAATTAGAAATCTCTGAACAATTATAATTTCCAAAATTGCTAGTACAAGTCATAAGCTTTTTCTAAGAGTAGTTATATAAAATAAATATGCCACTGTTCCTGAACAAAAGGAATAAATGGAAAAAAGTACAAATGAAGGGGACTCCGAGGCCTGCGAACACAGCAACAGGTTTACCTTGAGTCTCCACCCCGACGATCTGCGCAACTACTACTGATCAAATACCTGGACATGTACAAAAAAAATATACAGAAGCGTAGTATGAGCACTCCACGTCGGTGTCCAGTAAGTATCAAGACTAACCTTGGTGGGTAGTGACGAGGAACAGTCAAGACACCAGCTAATCAAATAAATTGACAGGATATGATGATGAACTACCAAGATAAAATTAATAAAATAATATCAATAGCAGAGAGAAATACAACTACAAATGGTAGAGAAAATAAAGGAAAACACGGATAGTAATGAATGATAATCAAATAAGTTAACACCAACATAATTGGGACATAGACAAGTAAGAATATATTCAAACAAAGAAGGCGATGCTAATGCAATCAATCACATTATTTCTAATACACAATTCTGATCATCTCAATCCTCGTTATCTCATGTCATAATATCAAATTCTGACACCATTTGGTCCCTCAAATCATCATTTTATATTTTTGAAAGATTTCACAATTTGCCCAAATTTTTTCTTTAGATTCTAATGAATTTGATGTTAAATCTAAGATATAATCACAAAATATAGTTGGAAATTGATTAAAGAAACTTACCCGATGTTTTCGTATGAAAATCCTCTCTCAATATCGTCCACTCTTGGATCTAGGGTTCAAATTTTGATAAAATGAAGCAAAAACCCGAGTTACACAACTAAAAACAAGCTATAGATGTAACATTTGCGATCCAGGGTTTGCAATTGCGAACACTCGCAAAAGCGAAGAATTCCTTCGCAATTGCAAACAAAGAAGCATTTGCGACAAAAAGCTCGCAATTGCAATCTGGGCATCACAATTGCAATAGAGATGTTCGCAATTGCGACCACACCAGAAAACCAGCAGTTTTTTCGATACGGAAATGAGCATAACTTCCTCATACAATATGCAAATTCAACAATTTTTTTATTATAGCTCTGTAATTATGATACGGATCTAATGGTTCAATAAAAAATGAATTTGGGGCTTATTTGCTTAATGTGGTACCCGTTATGCCCAAAGAAACGACGTTGAAATATCAAATAAGGGCTCGATAAAACTCGAAACACACCTGAAGCCCCCAGGACCCGTTGCAGTCACATCGACCCGCTCCAAAACATAACATGAAGCTGCTTGAGGTCTCAAATCATTCCAAATAACATCAAAACTACTAATTTCGCATCGAAAGCCTAATAAACTATAGAACTTCTAATTTCCACATCCAATGCCGAAACTTATCAAATCACGTCTGATTGACCTTAAATTTTGCACACAAGTCACATTTGACATTTCGGATCTACTACAATTTTCGAAATTGGAATTTGACCACGATATCAGAAAGTCTACTTCCGATGAAACTTCTCAAAAACCTTCAAATTTTTAACTTTTGCCAAATGACCCCAAAATGACCTATAGACTTTTGAATCCAAATTCGAACGCACATACGAAGCTACTGACATTATCCAAAACTTATTCCGGAGCCGTTTACTCAAAAGTCAAATTCCAGTCAAATTCTCTCCGCTTAAGCTTCCAAAACTATATTCCCTCTTCCAATTCGACTCCGATTTATTCAGAATCAGAATCCAACTATGCATCCAAGTTGATACACATAATATGAAGCTGCTCGTGACCTCAAACTGCCGAACTGGACATAATTTCTCAAAACGACCAGTCGGGTCATTACATCCTCCTCCACTTAAATATACGTTCATCCTTGAACGTGCCTAGAGTCGTTACAAAGCCATTGAAATACTGCATGAGCTCCTGATACACACATCCAGGGGTGATTCCCCATCACCCAAACTTATGTAGGACTGATATTGCAGCTTAACCAAATATCTCACCTCATCCTTAGTCCATAACCTTAGGACAGAACCCAAACCTCAACATATGAAATTCTTCAAAGAACCCAAATCCCACATCATCACACTGCATGAACATGAATAAGCTGGATCAAGCCAAAATTCCAACCCATAATACAATCACATGATGTTTCACATAACTCAAAAGCCTAAAGCAACAACCTCTGACCACTATAGCTGCTCAAAGAACATCTTGGATGCCGGCAATACATTTCTAATTGATTATAACCCTGTTCCGGGCCTACACAATACTGCCTATGATAAAGAAACATGCGGAAACTCATAGCTGCCCATGAAGTCAACCAATCAAGAAGCTCTCTCGCCCGCTAGGGCTATTACCCAAATCTTAGCAGAAACACCATTTTACCTCCAAACACTTCTAGCCCACAATACCATAGTACTACTGTATCGACCTGACCAGTCGTTTTGAGATTTTTGCACTTCGCTTGCCAGTTCTCAGGCATGACTAGCCCTGCGTGATGTATTATGACTTATGCAAATCATCGGTTTTGGTTTTCAGGGTAATCGAAATGGTTTTGGAAGGACAGTTCTCAGTTTGAAACTTAAAATTTGAAAGGTTTGACCAAGTTTTGACTTATTAGTATATGATCTTGGATTTGAAGTTTTATGATTTGGTTAACTCCATTAGGTGATTTTGGACTTAGGAGCATAATCAGGATGCATTTTGGAGGTCCGAAGTAGATTTAGGCTTGAATTAGCGAAATTAGAATTTTGGTGTTGTTCGGTTGATAGGGGAGATTTGATATAGAGGTCGGAATAGAATTGTAGAAGTTGCAGTAGGTTCGTTGTGTGAAATGTGGTGTGTATACAGAATTTTAGGTCATTCGAACGAGGTTTGGTAGACTTTTTGATCAAAAGCGGAATTCGCAAGATTCTTGGAACCTTAGGCTTGAATCCGATGTTATTTGGTTTATTCGATGTTGTTTGAGGTGTTTTGAAGATTGGAATAAGTTTGTATAGCGGTATATGACATGTTCGTGCTTTTGGTTGATGTTCAGGGGGTCGGGGTGATTTCAAGTGGTTAACGGGTGATTTTAAGTTAGGTTTGGTAGCTGAAGTTTTCTATTGCTTTCATAACCGCACCTGCGGCTTGGGGAACGCATGTGCGGACTTACAGAAGTGGATTTTGGAGCAGGAGAAGCATCCAGGAGAGGGCCAGGCTGGGACCGTAGAAGCGAGGTCCTGGTTGCAGCTGCGATTGCGTAGGTGCGAATTTCTTTGCGCATATGCGGCCTTGGGGTTTTAAGTGAATTTTACAGATGCGCACTTGGGATCGCAGGTGCGACCATTTAACCACAGGTGCAATTTTGCTGGGTCAGAACTATAAATTCCACCCTTCGTGATTTTTGGACATTTTTCTCAATATTTCATTCGGGAAGAAGCTTTTGGGAGCAATTTCAAGGGAGCTTTTGTGGAATAAGGATTCTATTGATGTGATTTTTAATGAATTTCGAGATGTGGTCCCGGGGATCGGGTTTGGCCAATTTTAGGATTTTTGATGTAAATTTGTTAGCTTCGAGTGGGCTTTGTTTCCTTAGCATATTTTGATGGTATAAATCTTAGATTTGGAGCATTTAGAGACCGAGTCGAGAGGCAAGGGCATCGCGAGCTAGAGTTTGGACCGGATTGAGGTAAGTAACAATTGTAAATGTTTGTTCTGAGTGTATGAAACCCCGAATTTCACATCGTTGTGCTACTGTGAGGTGACGCACACGCTAGATGACGAGTGTGGGGTCATGCACCGTTGGGGATTGTGACTTAGTCCGTCCTGTATGACTATTAAACTACGTATTTCATCAAAAATTATTTGTTATCATTGTGTTTTGGAAAGTATTATCATGTTTTGGGCTGAATGCCATATTTGGGCCTCGTGGCAACTGTTTTGGACCCTTAGGGGATTTTTTACTACTATTTCTCACTATTTTGACTTCATATTTGTACTCAGCCATGATGTATTCTATTGTTTTTCATAACTCAGCCATTCACTATGTTTTGACATCTTAATGATATTTTAGGCTGAGCATCATATTTTACTATGCCCGAGTGGTTTTGTTTGAGATTTCTAATTGATTGAGGCCAAGGTCCTGTGTTGTGAGAATATTACGGGATCGGGCTGCGGGCTGCAGTAGTGTGGTACTGATTTATGATTATGAGGCTGAGAGATTGATTTGTTACACCACGAGGTAGCTTGATATGAGGCCGAAAACCTGTTTGATTATGGCACGAGATAGTTTGTTGTTGCGCTTGGGCCGTAAGGGCCCCCTCGAAGTCTGCACACCCCCCAGTGAGCACGGGTACCCAGTGTGAATGATGTGTTGTAGCCTGAGGGGCTGTTGTTGTTTTATATTGAAGCCTGAGAGGCTATTCTTGGTCCATGTTGCCCGATAAGCGGTTCTTGATTCATGTTATGCCCGAGGGGCTGATTATGAGTGAATGTGAGGTTGCCCAATGGGCTGGTTCTGTTGATATTATGTCCGAGGAGCGGTTTATGGTACATGTTTTTCCTGAGAGGCTGTTTATGTTTCCATCATTTTTACTCATTGTTTTATTGCTCATCTGAAACTATTGAAAGTTATTTTAAAAGGTTTTACTGAAACTGAGTTTTATTTACGAAGTGAATGATTTCTGTACTATTTTAGAAATGTACTGCATTTGTTGTAGTGCTATGATGTGGCTTACGTGTTTTCTTAGTGCTCAGCTTTCATTTACTTTTATTACTTATTGAGTTTGCGTACTCATATTCCTCCCTGCACCTTGTGTGCAAATTCAGGTATTTCTGAACCAGGTAGCAGGTGTTGATTGCTCAGTGGCAGAGTCATCGGAGTTAGCAAGGTAGTTGCCCAACGTTCGCAGCCTGCTCTTCTCCCTCTTGTCTTCCTTAGATTGTTTTAGTATATTTTCAGACTCTTCATTGTATTCAGACCTTAGTAGATGCTCATGACTGGTGACACCCCGATGTCGGCCTGTGTTTGTTTCCGCATTTTTTATGTCACTCTATTTTGGGATTTATCACTTATTAATGACTTAATTATGAATTATCATAACTGTTAATTGGTTTTGGGGGTTTGTGTCGGCTGGCCTTGTTTCACGAGAGGTGCCATCACGATCTGGTTCGGTTTGAGGTCGTGACAATTGGTATCAGGTTTAAGAGCCTAATATCGGCCAATACAAGCAGCCCAACTGATAACTCATCACAGAACCACACGGATTCTCACACTGCACATCTCGTACCAAACCAGCAATAACTCAATTATGCAACACAAATAAAAGGAAAGCAAGGTAGAAGAATTATCTAACAAGTTTAACATGTGTAACAACAAAAATATAGTTTTTATCAAATCGCTCCACAGAGGAAAAATAGAACACCAAATAAACACAAGGAAAGGGTATCCCACATAACATCCGCTGCGGCATGCAGCCAGCTCCCAAATACTCGTCAAGCCAAACTACTCGGTTTAACTGATCATATGCATACTGATATCAAGCATAGCAGTGTGCACAAGTATAACTGTTGGAAAATGAATAGAAATAAGTGAACAAACATGGAAGGAAACAAGCATGACTAAGGTGCAATGAGCAAATCAACATCACTTGGACTATCTCAC
>MU752465.1:33552-49944 GCA_026770625.1 Nicotiana glauca | reverse complement strand
AGAAGTACAACATGCGTGTGTGGGGGGGGGGGGAGGGGAGGGGGGATAATCATATAACCACACCGCCTAGCACAACATAAAAGAGTAGCACATAACATAGGCTAGGAACACAAATAATATCCATTTTGCCTGATAACATAACCATAATGACAACCTCATAGGAGCGCACAAACTTGGTATGATACAAAATACATAATCTCGCTGACCTCCCAAATAGTCCCCAACAAAATCTTGATCCTTCCCAACTAGATAAATATTCTTCAAAAAAGATCCACAACAACCTATCGATAACACATGCTATTAATTATTCCATTCTCAACATTTCTTCACAATCCACCAATAGGAAATAGTCCACATATGGGGACATCTAGTCTCAAAACCTCAGGAACACACCGAACTCAAATACGCAAATCAAATGACTGATACATCACTCATATTCCATCATCCTGTCTAAGTACCCATAGAGAATTTTCGATCGCGTAGCAAAACATGAACCTTGAAAGCCTCAGAACCTATTAATCACCATGCCACTAGCCATGCACCCGCAACGCAAAACTCAAGGTCCTTTCTAGAAATTCACAATCCTCACAAATGATAGCCAAAAATGCCAACACCCTGCTAATTTCTGACACTTATGCAGGAGAAAACCACAATGCGCAACATACTTCCTTATGCCCGTAATAGACAGCCAACTCAAGTCGTTGCCAAATTATCGAGAATCCTCCGAATTTTCCCACACACAACTAAACCATTAGGATTGCATCTCCCTAACTCAACTAAATTACACAACCCGTCCAATCTAAGAGTACTGCCATAAATGCCGATTAAGAATTCCTATCCAGAAGAACCAATTACTTCCATTGCCTTGCTGACCCAACACCACGGAGCCAATTCACTTTTTCGGATAGTAGACATGCAATAATCCCAATTAAAGCCCCAAATGCAGATGATCCAAACACAAACCACGTAGCCCAGAAGCTCATAAGCTATAGCATTACTTCCGAAGCACCCCGTTCTGCCGCAACCACGATACACATGCTTGAATAGACATTTTGTGAATCTGAAGTTGTTCTTCCAACTCCCCTTGATGCTGAAATGTGAATTCATTAATGACGTAGAAACACCGTAAGATCCAATATCATCTTGTGCAAGATCTCAGACCTTAGCCATACATAAAATTCGGGAACCTACCAATGCCATATATACACATACCTCAGGCCAACGCTGATGTAAATCTGACTCAGCAATATGACTGTCGCTAATGGACTCCTCCACTTGGCGCGACCATAGAAAAATATTATTCGATGATCCACAAAACTAACCTTTACAGCTCGTACAACACAAATCACAAGGTACTCCAATACCACTAACTATCCTCAATCAACACCCACCCCGTGACCTTGGCACAATCTCGATGACTAATCAACCAATTAAACCTTCCTAAGCTCGCACTCATCAACCAGATGCCGGGAACCTCTGCGCCTTCAAGCGAACAACTGAATATCCTCTTAATACCTATGTATCTTCAGTCTGGACCACAAGTTGAGACAATATCTGAGCATCCCTGACTCCCTCGTAGCCCATCTGTAACATCACACACCACTGGCGCATAGCAGACACTAAGAGCGTAATATCATACACGGGTGTCACGGCCCTAAACCCAATCCTATCGTGATGACGCCTCTCGTGAATACAAGGCCAGCCAACACACTTCCAATTCACTTTAAGCAATTAAAATAATAATTACTAAGTCTTTAATTAGAAAATAGAATCCCAAAATAAGCATTTAATAGTTTAACTTGCAGAAATTAAAAACCAACATAACCCGACATTGGGGTGTCACCAGTCATGAGCATCTAAAATAATACTGCAAGTCTGATGTCTGCTCCACAACTACATAACTGAATCAAAAGAACTAAGATAGAGGGAGAATGCACTAGGTTGCAAATCGCCAAGCAACTACCTAGTAATTCTCTAAAGATTTGCTGGAAATATCAACCCTCAGTAACAAGACCTGTAGCGCCCGAATCTGCACACATAGGTGCAGGGAGTAAAGTGAGTACTCCAACTCAGTGAGTAATAAAAATAAATGAAGACTGAGCGATATAAAATCACATTAAACACAACATTAAGCTTAAGAGGCATAGCAAAATCAGTAAATATAATTAAGCAGTGAAATCTCATAAACACCTTTTAAAAGTCAAATAACATACAGGAAAAAATAACTAGAAAAGGTAAACACATAAGAACTGCCCCTCGGGCACAGTAACAACAAAATCAGCTCCTCGAGCAATATCACAGAACAATAACAGTCCCTCGGGCTATATCTCATATCACAAGGGTACCCGCACTCACTAGGGGTGTACAGACTTTGGGAGGGGCCCCTTACGGCCCAAATGCAATATCAAGCCATCTCGTGGCATCATAAATATGCTCTTGGCCTCATATCAATCTCAAGCCATCCCGTGGTGTACAATCTCAAGCCCTCAGCCTTATTATCATAATCAGTATATCACTGCTGCGGTGTGCAACCCGACCTAAAAGTATCCTCACAACACAGGCCCTCGACCTTACTCAGTCAGAATCTCATAAGCCCCTCGGGCATCAGTAAAACATGAAGCTCATCTCAAAATATCTTTAAAAATATCATTTAATATGTTTAAAATAGAATAACATAGATGAGTTTTGAAAATAGTGAAAATATAGCATGACTGAGCACTATTATGAAATCAAACAGTGAGGAAACTATCATTAAAATCCCCTACGGGTTCAAACAGTTAGCACGAAGCCCAAATATGGCATTTAACCCAAAATATAATAATATCAAACAATTAATTGTGAAATACGCAGTAAAATAGTCATTCGGGATGGACTAAGTCCCAATCCCCAATGGTGCACGACCCTACACTCATCATCTAGCGTGTGTCTCACCTCAACATAGCCGAACACTGTGAAACTCTGGGGTTTCATACCCTCAGGATAGCATTTAAAATCATTACTCACCTCAATCCGGCCCAAAATTTAGCTCGCAATGCCTTTTCCCTTCGGATTGATCTCCGGATGCTTCGAATCTACCAAAATCAGAATGTAACCATTAAATTATGCTAAAGGGACGAAGCCCACTCGAAAATAATAAAAAAACATCACAATTCCCGAAATTACCAAAACTCGACCCCCGGGCCCACGTATCGAAATTCGATAAAATTAACATCATTAGATTCCTTATCTCCCCACGAATTCATACATATAAAAAGTTCCAAAATCCGACCACAAATGGTCTTCCAAATCCAAAATCTTCAATCAACGGCCTAGGTTTCTAAGCCCTAGTTTCTCAAACTTTACCTTTGATTACAACTCTAATCCAAGCATTAATACCATAGACTCGAGTTTTTAAGTCCAAAATTCTTACCTCAATGAGTTCTCCTTGAATTCTCTCTTCAAAATCTCCCAAAGCTCTCAAATTCGTGTTAAAAAGTGAGAAAACTGTTTACCGTGAAAATAGTAACAACAATTAAATTTGTAAATGAGATTCTAAAAATATGTGATCTATTCCCGAGCTAGTTTGTTAGGGCAGTTAGTGCTAAAGCGTAAGGTGAAATGTATAAAAATCGAGTTAAGCAAAGCAGTAATCGAACCGGTAGGGGGCTACTGACCGGGCATAAAATCAGCAAGTAGACACCTCAGGGCCGAGGTTCGAGCCTATCTCGGCTATTGAGGGCAGTCGGGAGGGGATAACAAGTGAAAATATAGCTAATCAAGGCTCTATATCATTAATATTGAGCAAAGTAACGAAGAACAAATGAGAAGGCAATAAAGTGCTAAGGCGACCTCGAAGTCGATGAAGATAGATAATTTTAGAGAGAGAGAGAGATATTATTGCATCTGTAGAGAAGTGGAGCAACATCAGTCCCCTACAAGGTAGGGCGAGTCCCCTTTATATAGGAGGGGAACTCAACTATAAGTACATGTGTATTAATTGCAAGAGTACAAAGATGGGACGGCTTGATACAGGTCCTCACAGTAGGCTCTAGATAGGCCAGGCCCGTCAGGCATAGACATGTGCCTAGGGGCTTCTTTTATCTCGACCTCGGACCCTGTTTCCTTCGAGTCAGACTTCGACGAGGCCTGAGGCTGAGAACTCGATGCGGCCTCTCACCCTCGGGGTTTCGGGGAAAGCTTTCGAAATGTCTTGATAGAAAAAAATCAAGTCTTATGATTTTGACGCGTACAGATAGTCTCCGTGTTTCCCATGCCAAAGTGATGGGAAATGATTCTGACACTCGACCCCTTGAGCTTCTTTTTGCGATATTATGCTGGCGATTCAGATCACGGCGCAATCTTTTGTAACACAACGTATTTCATAGATCCCTCGTCGATGTCTTTTCGTTTCTGCTTCTCAAGGCAAAAGTACTGCTGTCGATTCATTTTTTCAAGGAAGCAGTAACTACATCTACCGGTCAATCTTCCATAGCATCGATAACTGTGTCATTTTCCCCCAATAAATGAGGGCTTTTTGGCATAGTGTTACCTATCTCAATGCTTCTATTGGCATGCTTGTCTCTTCCTTCTCATCATCTTCTTTTACCTTTGATCACCACGATAGAAGCTTTCTGTCTTAAGGCGGTTTGGAGGAGTTGCTTCAGACTGCATCATGGCCTTCTACTGGGGCCTCTTTTTGTTGAATACAAACATGTTGTTCCGATATTGCTGCGGTCATCAGTATGTTGGCCGCTAATGCTACCATTGGCCCGAGATGGTAATGGATGGGGAGTCAGTTTCCCCTTCACGTAGACGGCCATTCGGATTATGCACCGCTGCTCATTCTTCTACCCAGGCTTGGTGTGCACTTCATCCTTAGGGATCTTTCTTTCCCAAGGGATAAAGTGGCACCGCTAGCCGTTGAGGCAGGGGCCCACCGAATCTTCAAGCTTTGGCTTCGGCGGGCCATGTCTCTTTTCTTTGCCTCCTCTGCGTCCCTTTCTTTTCCTCTCCTTCTTCTTCCCCGGCGGAGATCCCTCAGGGGCTATTGTACTCGAATCCTTCAAAATAAGAATTTATTTTTCTGACTTTCGCTTCTCTTTTGATGTTTGTATGCTCTTATGACTTTCGGGGCTTTTTGAATGCCTTCTTTTGTTCCGTCGTAGTCTGCCATGAGAGCTTGTCCTGGTCTCCATCTGATTGACATGGTTCTGCCTTGGCCTTATTGTCGTATTTTGGATTGATGGAGGACCGACCAAATAAGGTCGAGTTAACGGAGCTTGCTAATTTGTTTGGAGATCACGCATCGAATTTCGGGGCATTCGGAAATGCTACCCCGAATGAAGGTCATCTTCGGGTCCCCCGGGGGGACCTATTGATTTTACTGCAGATAACCCTTTTAGAAAGTATAAGGCTGGCTTCCCTTTGAGGAGTTTTCCTATGTTTGGGCATTTCTTTGGGCCCTCGTAGAGCTTTGGTGATCGGGGCTTCTAGAATTTACTCCTCTGGAGAGGGGATCATGAGCCCAGGCGCTTGCCTTGTGTCTAGTACTACCATTTTGGAGCTCATGGTCGCCCTGTTTCTTAGGGCCGGGGGCTCCCAATGTGAAATTCTGCCTCGAGTATGAAGATAATAGAGTGGCCCCTCGAGTCTTGACGTTTGTTGGAGGAGGATGTTCCCTGGGTCGGTTATCAACCCGTCGATTTGTATCGAGGTCGTTGGCTTCCTGGAGCTTACCTCTAGCAGGCGAATTGTCGTTGCCTCTTGCATATAAGTGAAGTGGCTTCGGCCTTTTTGCGAGACTTCATTATTTTTGGGTAGCTGTTCTTCTATTTCGGCATAGGGCTCCCTATCTCTTAAAGTGCAAAAAATGTTGGTTCTTGACCTTGCTTTATTTTGTCAGTTTTTCCATAGTTATGATGACCACTTCGGGACCGACATAGCAAAGGGCGGAGAATGATGTTCCTGGCGCTCGAGAATCGAAGGATTTCGCTCTGGAGACGGTGTCCTTGATAAGAGAGGAACACCTGGAGATGGTGAGGCGATACTGTGGGTGGAGCGAGGGGGTGACACTGCGGGTGATTTCCCCCGGTGAAGGCATCACGGTCTCTGCTGATAGGTTCTTGAGTGTGCACCTATACCCTTTTGCATTTGGCCCCCCTGATAGGGTTGTGTTTGAATTTTGTTTGAAGTATTGGGTTACCTTGGCGCAGATTCATCCGTCGTTTTGGCGAACGGTGCTGATGATGAGATTCTTCACGGAGAAAGTCGGGCTTGAATTCATGCTTGATCATCTCATTAGGCTATATTGGCCTTTTCATTATCGAGGCTTGCTAACCCTGAGGGGTCGTTCGCCCACGCCATTTGTTGTTGACGATGAAGAGAGCGGAGACCGAGAGTGGGCCAGTTGGTTTGTCCGAGTCCAGACAAACGATATTATTCCCATGGAGTTTCTACCATTTCTCGAAGGGTCGAATCATGCACGTGAGTGAGGCGCTTTGTCACTCTTTCAGATTTTTCTCGTAGAGAAAATCGACCAAATAACAATGTTATCTCCCTTGTTGCAGCAACTTCGTGGATGCCGTGCCAAGTCAATGATCTGCACAGCTTGGTTCGGAGGTTAGTGACCCATTCATCTTGCAATGAACACAGGTGGAGAGATATGTCTTGCATCAAGTGGGAAGTGGACCATCAAGGTACATGCTTATGTTGCTTTTCCCCTGCTAGAATATACCCAAGGTAATATTTTCCCACCTCGTATGTACTGGATTTGTAATTTGCAAATATGGGGCGGTTCCTTGGGGCAAATCAACACTTTTTCAGAGAGGAGATGGATTTGTTAGCCTCCGGGCCGAGGGATGACAGTAACAAGAAGGACCAGAGCCCACAATGCAAAGGAGCCTTTAGCGGTGCTGGTCGGGCTCGCATTTCTGAGGACGGGGCGTCGCTCGAGTCTGTTGTTCCCAGAGCGCCTGATTCCAGGCCAATGGCTCCTTCGAGTGATCACGTTGTGCCCGGGGCTAGCTCTTCTGGGATAACAGGGACAGGACCAGTAGGAGCATGTTCTGATTTGGAGGAAATCCATCATCTTCACTTTGTGGTGAGTTTGTGGACAGTTTCCTTGCATTCCGCATCTTCCTCCTCTCATTGAATTCTTCCTGTGTAGGCTTGCGATAGGCTTAAGTCTGAGTTGTTCCGACAAAGGGACAAGTTTTAGAGCATTCTGGATGAGGGAGAATCCCTTAGGCTTCTATGTAAGGAGAATGAAGTTGAGCTGCAACATTGGCGATATGAAGCATATCGGAGCTCAAACTACGAAAGCTATTTGAAGGAGCATGTAAGCTCCTGTAGTGCGTGCTTCGCTTCTTTCTAACCTTAAGGATAATTTCCTCTTGCTATATTAGTTGCAGAAAAAGGCGTAGGCCTTGGAGTACCTTAAAGGACACGTAAACTATGTCAGGGCCACTTACGAGGAGCTGAGAGCTCGAGTGCAGGCTCAAGCTTTAGGGGAGATGAGCGCTTCGGTTAAGGTCCCTACCTTCGAGGTCCAACTCAACTTGACTCTTGATAATGCCAAAGTTCAGGTGGATATGATCGAGACACTTGAATTTGATCTCTCGAAGGTCAGGGCCGAGATAATCGATCCCGAGCGGAAGCGGCATTAAGCCGAACCAGGGTTGATCGTGAGATGGCAATTTGCATAAAGGATGTTGCTGATGCTCAACCCGATTCGAGGTAAGCCCTCAATCGTAAGAAGAGGATCGAGGAATATGTTCGTTGCCGATCCCGAAGAGTGGTATTCGAGGAGGTTAGTGCGAGGGGCTTCATTCTCTCGGAGGAATTGGCTCGAGCAAGGGTGGATGAGGGTGACGCTCGATCACTCCTTGTGGACGTTGCGGAGGGAGAACTTGACAAGCTGTAGTCCTTTGGCGCATAATATAGATTCCACCAATTTGTTGCTTTGTTTCTGGCGCGCGCAGGGCATGTCTGTAGGTGGAGAATGCTTTTTTGTATGTAATATAAGAAGAATTTTAGAGTTTTATTCCTTTAGTACCTTTTTTCTATCGTTGCTCTCGATCGTATAGACTGGTTTTGGAACTAGTCCCCAAGTCGTGTTACGGCTCGAGCTTCGATTGGCCTTCCAGCTCTTTCCCGCCTGCATGGGTGGAGGGCGATGGCCCTTTGTGCTCCTGAACCGCAGCGATTTTACGGGCCTGGAGATTTGTCATGGATGACGATAGTATCGTTTAGTCTGTGCCTTTAGGCATTTTATGGATGAATTGTCCCCGGGTTCATTCTCCGAGTTGGGATCCGACTAGAGCTTAATATACCTTTGAGCCCGTTAAGGCTGGCGATAATGTTTTTCATTTCCTGCCCTTGGGTGTTTTGCGATTTCTTAGGTCCAGTATCCGAATTGCATTGCGATTCGAGCTATAATTGACCCTTAATCTTTATGGAGATTCTGGTCGGTAGTAGTGGCATCGATGTCGCGCCCTTGGGCATATTATAATTTTTTGGCCCACTCTCCGAGTCACATTGCGACTCGAGCTGTAATCGACCCTCAAATCTTATTGAGTTTTCGGCCAACGATGGTGGCTTTTTTGTTGTTTGGTCGTTGAGACCTTTTAATATGTGGCCCGTAGGCTTGTATAGTTAACTATTTTTTATCCGATCTCCGAATCGGTTTACGATTTAAGCTCGCTTTAATCCTCAATTTGTCAATTTTCAAGCTGGCGATAATGGCTCTTACGCTATAAGGTCGTAGAGACCTTTTAATATGAGGCCCGGAGGCTTGCTTAGCTGGCGACAATGGCTTTTACATTGTTTGGTCATAGAGACCTTTTGATATGAGGCCTGGAGGCTTTTTGTAGGCTTTGTTTCCTCTTGTTAAGGTCTTTTTGAATATTTTTGCCTGACCCATCATCGGTTCTAAAAGAACCTCGATTTTAAGTCGTAGTCAGTGATGTTTTGAGCACCTCATAAGATTCATAGCTCATACGCTCTTGCAATTTCGGAGCCGACGTGGTCGGAACTCGTTTTTTGCCTATTGAGGGAAGCCTGTTTTTTAACTAGTTCTTTCCGAAGTATATTCGAAGGGTTTTTTAGCGACAGTCGGGTATCCCCGAGTCGCGTTATTTGGGCTGTATTAGCCATTTTGACTGGAGTCATATGCATTTGCCCGGGGCCATTTTTAATCCCGAAAGGCGTTTTAGGCATCTGCACCGTGGGTATGCCCTTTATGGATTCTCACAAATGCGACATATAGCCTAAACTACAGGATTTTTCATGCCTGTTGAGGTCTTACAGTTTGCCATGCCTGTTGAGGTCTAATAGTTTGTGGAGAATAGATCTGATTATACTTAGGCTGCCCACTAGGGTCTTACAATTTTGGATTTTCCAATACGTGGAGATTGGCGGCAATCTCCAAGTCATCGAGTTGTTTAAGCCTAAAGACCACTTCTCGTGAGCTTAGAGTTTCCTCATAAGGGCTTGATGAGCCCGGCGTCCCGACCCTGGGGTCATCCGAGTACCGAATTTTTTAAGTCTCCAAGTATTTCGAGATACATCTGGCAGAGAGATTTTTGCTGTGAATACGCCGAAATAGTCTTCTTCGAAGCATGGAATGCTTAAAAAATATTCTTTATTGCTTGGCGAAAATATAAGCTGTAAATACATGTCATCCCGTCGCTATGAGTTCGGCCCACATGGGCATGACTTCTCCGACTATCCGATGTGCGTGTATGATTCCACATTGGAACTTTTTCAGAAGAGAGGATTGCGATCTCATCGGGTCCCCTTCTTGGGGGTGTGCAGCCTGATCGCAGCAAACTCAACCTCACACAATGGTAGAAAGAGCGGGCGCTAAAATTTTTACCCGAATAGTGGTATCGGGGTCGATTTTCCACAGGGAGCTTGGAATGGAGTTGCGTATTTGTATAGACTAAGAATGCATTTGTGCTTCTAATTGCACTTCTAACATTTTTGGGTTTTCTTTTGATTACCTACTACAATTTATCAACTACAAGCTTAAAGCTAAGTTATGCTAAGATATTGATTCTAAGTTGTATGCAATATAGATAAAGGCACTAGGGTCGTGGCATGTACCAAGGTGGTCAACTAACGGGTAGAGATTCCTAATGCAAGAATGATGAATATGGGACTTATGCTATAACCATTGCACTTTTACACCCACTCTCAGACCTCTCGGTAGAGAGAGTGATTTTGCCCAGTTGACTCTCTCGAGACCAATTGGGTAGACCAATTTGCCCAAGCAATTTATGGTTCAAGTTGGGTAATTACTCTCTCGAAGTTTAACCCGTTAATTGGGACTACCATTCTCATGGGTCCATCCCAATTCCTTGTTGGAATTAATCTTGGGGTCATAGACTCTCTTTCTCAAGAAGAGTCAAAACCCACTAAGCTAGACTTAGTATTTGGAACCACCAAATCTTAATGAAAACATAAGATTAACCCAAATAACAAATACCCAACATCATTCATGCACAAAACGATCACACCCATTAATTACCCACACTAGGGTTGAGCCACAACCCTAGCTAATGGGTTTAGCTAGCCATAATTAAAGAAGAAATAGAAGAAATAGATGATGAAATAACCATATTAATTAATTACTAAGAAGAAACTACAAGAACTTATTGAGAAATTAATGCTAAAGTGCCAAAATAGGCTAAAAACTTCGGTTCTCGCGAGCGCAGCTCAATATCTGATAAAAAACTTTTCCTAAAAGTGGTAAAATGTTCTATTTATACTAGGCTAGAAAAACCAGACAAAAATACCCCTGCAGGGTCAGTGCGGACCGCACAAACATGGCACGCGGCCGCACTGGGTTGCTTGGCTCTTGAAACTTGCTCTCTGAAGATGTTTATGTGGACCGCACAATGATGTAATGTGGCCGCATGATGACTGGCGCGGACCGCGTGAACTTGCAGTGCGGCTGCATGGGCGGCTTGTGGTAGTCTCTGGACTTTTGTGGTGCGTCCGCGTAATCTTGATGGTGCGGTCCGCACTAAGTTCTGAATGTCCTTGCTTTCATGATCTTTGAGACTTGAGCAGGTCTCACTCCATTTCGAGCCGATTTTTGACTTTTGTCATTTTGTCGCTCAAACCTGCAATCAAGCGCAACTTATAAGCATTCTGGGTCTATTTTATAGCAAATCCTATATAAAGCATAGGCAAGTATGGGCATAAAATGTGTTAAAATCACAGTTATCAACTCCCCCAAACTTAAACCTTTGCTTGTCCTTAAGAAAATAAAATAAGACCCACCCCCCAAACGGAAACATCCAAGTAATTCCAGCTTATCCTAAAGTAACCTCGTCACACATCAATTAGGACTAACAATTGCCCTCAATACGAATGCATCATTAACATATTTTTAGCTTTTACGAACTATGGATCAAATGTGACACAAGAGCATCAAGGGTTGACTTATTTCATCAAGGAGCTTTTCTCAAATACCTTGGTCATTGTGGAACCCAAACTCACACATCCTCAACTCTCCCTAAGCGGACCTCACCCTTTTAAAGTAACGACACACAAACCGAGGTTGATGGATTTTTCACTCATTTCTCTCACAAAGAAGGTCATAAGTCCGGCTCTAGGTACCGTATGCTTGCCCCTTGTGTAAGTATCCACTAATGTAGGTACCGTTCAACTCAAGATCATATAGGGCTTTTGTGGTCATTGTAAAGGCTTTTGGGTAAGGGTAGGATATGTTTTGTTCAAGTGGGTTCAATCTTCCCCCAAGCACTTCTTTTGATTCATTTTGGCACATTTTCTTGACTCATTTGAGTATTCACTTCTTTTTCGAGGGGTTAGAGGGACACACTGTCGCTCTTTCTATGAAATTCAACACATTTCTCCTTTTTCCACTTTTTCACAACCTTATTCATTTTTGTTTTCTTTGAATCCCCTTTTTGACCTTATTCAATTTGGTCTTTTTCTTTGTCTAGTCTTTTCTTCCTTTTCCATTGCCTTCCTTTTATTTTGCTTTTGCACCTTTTACCACATTGTTTCTTTTCTTGTCTCCCTTCCCCAAACTTAGAAATTTACCATCTACTCAAGGGAAGATTTGGGTGCCAAGAGAGGGTGTCATTAAGAACGGGTATAGGCTTGTAGCTTTTGTTCTTGAAAGAAGAAGGTTTAAGGCTCAAAGGGGTTAGCTAGGGATCATTTCATCGGTAGGTCATGGAATTGTTCAATCTTAGCATTTCGGATCAAGGAGGGCCTATACTCACTTCTCAAACCAAATTTCACCTAGGATTTCGCCTCAACAAACACTCGGGGCAAGTTCTAGACCATCGGCTCGGAGCTTAGACTCATGATTGAAATTCTCACCACACACACTCAAGGATTGCCAAAGACGTCGAGTCAAGGGCCCACAACAACCTTAGTTACGATTAAAGCGCACAATGGCCCCACACGACCATATGATGATTGTTTGGTCAACACAAGAGTCTCAAGGCCACCATTTTTCACCATCCTAAACACAACATTATGTCTTTGACCATGGGATCAAAGGCAAATGTGTTAGGCCCAAGTGAAGTTTGCCTGGGGTCCCCTTAACTACGAAATATTGAAAATCAAAAGAAGAAAAATAAAAAATGGACTCAAACCCTTAAGAAGGTTGTCACGCCATCTATCATTGGGAAGAGCCACCCGGTTCGCACAACACTCTACCCTTGGAAAGAACCGAGGTATTAAGAAAACCAAGGGCTTATTGAAAACACCAAAACCAAAACAAAGGGCTACGAGCCTCACTACTAAGCTAAAAATGAAAAATTTGACGAAAATAGAAAAATCAAATGAATATGTACAATGGGGATTAGAATATACAACGAGATGAATATATACATAAGAGTCTAAAAGTAGCCAAAGTCAAAGGTTATATACATGCCAACTATTTAAGAATTCAAAACAATCCAAAACATAGACTAGAAATGAAATAAATATATACAGTCATCCAGTGTATCGGAATCAAAATGGTAGGGCGCACCCCCACGAATAAAAGCTGGCATTGTCCCCAATGCCAACTACCAAAATAAGCTCAAAAATAGATAAAGGATATAGAGTGGCTCCTCAAGCCTGATCTGTCTGCATGGGGTCTCCGGTCGTCCCCTGCTCCTCTGTAGTATCCAGGACCTCAGACTGGTCTCCGGCCTGCTGCTCTGAAGCTGGTATAGGATCCTGCTGCTGGACCGGTGGAACATCTGGCACATCACCGGAGGGAGTGCCCTGAAGCTCAATTAACTCAATCACGACTCCCTCAGTGCTGGGCAACTTCCTCTTCTTCCTCAGCGGTTTGGGTGCTCGCTCCTGCTGTGGCTCAGGTACTGGAACTGCTGTTGGAGGGGTTGGGTCCCTGAATAACAAGTCTAATGGCATCTGATCCGCCATTAGCTTGTCCACATCTGCTCGTAGTACCTTTACCGACTCCTTTGATGCCCTGGACTTCCTCATTTTCTTTTGCTCCCGGGCCAACTTCTCCAAAGCTGTGCTGTGAGCCCCAATTGCCTCAGTCAAGGCAGCCTGAGTCTCAATTATCTTCTTCTGGTTGGCTAGGAGTGTCTGCAGTGTTTCCTCAATAGACGGAGGAACCTGGACAGTGGTCGGTGTAGACTGGGCCTCAACTGAAGTAGCTAATGTGGACAACTTGGATATCGCTACGGACATCCAGTTGTTCAAACTGGCCAATATCATAGATAGCTGCTGGGCTGTCAATGGGTTCGTCCGGGAAACAGGGACTGTAGGGGCAGCTGAAGAACTAGGGCTTGCAGAAGAGGAATCAACTGGGACAGATATAACTGGAGTGGAGGGAAACACTGTAGAAGGCTCAACCTCAACCGGCTTCTCAGACTGGCCGGTCGGGGTAGAGGTGGATGACTTGCTTTTCTTGCCCCCTTTCGGGTTATCTGGACCCTGAATACTGAACCAGGAGAAGGAAGCTATTGGGCGCACTTTCACATCATAATGCATTTTCTTCACCTTCAGGTTCGAGAAATACAAGGTCAGAGTGTTTGGGTAAGGATAGTTCCACAAGCTGTCAATCCTCATAGCAGTGATTGCCCTGTACATAACATTCCCCACATTGATAGGGAATCCCGCCATAATGGAAGCAATGAGCACAACCCGGGGAAGGGGGACGAACTGGTCATGATAAGTGGGATCCAACCTATTGCACACAAAGGTGAGCCACCCTCTCGCCTCGAAATTCATATTCTTCCTAAGGATTTTCACTCCAGCATGTATCCAATCCGTAACAACACCTGGATGCGCTAAGAACTCAGCTAACCACGGGCGAACCTCCTCTTTCAGTGCCAACTTCTCCAAGTATTGGCTCTCGTCTTCGTCCTTGAAACCCAAATAGTCGTTGAATGCTTTTCCCGAAAATACCACATCTTTGTTTCTCAGTTTAGTCACAATGGAGTTCTTTTTGGTGTAGGCAACATTTGTGTAGAACTCCTTGACCATGTGCTCGTTTTCATCTACCAACCCGTCACTGAAATGGTCCCACCCGCTTCTCGTTTGAAATTGCTCATGGACTTTGGGTAGGAGTGGCAATAGGTCCTTGGTTATGATACACCTCTCGGGGATGAGATATCTTTTGGCCCACATTTCCTGGAATTTGTGGAATGCCACTTGACTCACAAAACGGTCTTCCCACACTTCAGCCTTCCTCGTTCGTTCAACACCACCAACCTCGGGTACCCCACTAACCGGGACCTCCTCATCACTGTCAGCACTCTTCCCAGATTCTGAAGTTGTGGGGGATGTGGTGTATTTGCTGCTGCCCGCTGCTGAGCCATCAGATGACTCAGATTGTATAGCTTGTGGATCTTGGGCTGGGATTAAGGGGGCTTGCCCCGACTCAGCTGATAGTTCCTGAGAGGGAAGGTACTCACTCCCCGACTGCTCCTCATCAGTCACTACTTGTTTCCTTGTCTTTTACTTGGGTTGGGGAGTGAGTTTCTTTAGTTTAGCTTTCCCTCCCCGGTAGGGTTCACCTCGACCGGGTTGTTTGGCTCCTCGTCCTCTTTGTTTCACCATTTTCTGCACACAAACGATTCTAACATTGTTAGTATAGGCCAGTACAGTGTTATCTAATGTAGAATAAAATAGAACATTAAGAAGCAGTGTTGCATGTAATGTAGTCATACAAGACCCATGCGGACCGCGCCAACAGGGCATGCGGCCGCACAGGGTAATAATGAAGAGCTCCAACTCTCTGATCATGTCCCATGCGGGCCGCGCCAACAGGTCATTTGTCCGCGCTGGAACAAAGCGGATCGCGCAAACTTGGCATGCGGCCGCACTGGGTTTGGGGGCTCTCTTAACTTCACTGGAGCGGACCGCGCAAACTTGGCATGCGGCCGCACTGGGCTATCATTCCATTGGAGACCATTCTGGATCTCACTGGCGCGGGCCGCACAACCAAGTCATGCGGCCACGCTGGGCTATTATTACTGGGACAACTAGGGTTTAAAAAAATAGGCCAAATCTTGTCCCTATTCGTTTATAGCATGCACATTATATCAAAGAACAACAAGAACAACTTAAACTATCCTAAACATGAATAATGAAGAACAAAAATAAAGAAATGAAGAAGTTGTCACTAAGGCGAGAAATATGAAAAATATGAAGAAATTAACACTAATTAAAAACTAATGTGAGAAATATGTTACCAGGGAAGTGAAGAAATGCTCTTGATGATCCAAATGAGTGTCTCAAGATGAATAGTGCAAAATTAGGGTTCAGAGGTTGGGTTGGCGAAAAGTTTACAATTAAGCCTTGGGGGTTTATTTATAGAAAAACGACGTGGGCCCCCAACTTACCTTCCAGTGCGGCCGAGTAAACACGACCGCGGACCACGCTGGACTTACCTCATAGGACTTAGGTTAACAATTATGATGCGGGTGCATCAACGTGAACGCGGCCACACGGTACAGTGCAGACTGCACAATCTTGGGATGCGGCCGCACCAAACAACTTCAGAGACTTGGCAAGGTTTGCCTTGGCTGGTGCGGACCGCATGAGTAAGGGTGCGGCCGCACTAGCCAACTTCAAAAACTGGGTAACTTTGTGCATAGTAGCTTTTCAATGATTCGACACAATCCCTGCAACATCTCACAAACCATTAGCTCAAAACTATTCTACAACAGAAATCAAGAAGAAAGAAAAAGACATGGGTTGCCTCCCAAGAAGTGCCTGATTTAACGTCGCGGCACGACGCAAGTTACCATCACAGTCATTTCAAATGAATAAGCGCCACCACGTGGCTGTCATCAATCTTGCCCAAGTAATACTTGACACGATGCCCATTGACTCGGAAAACTTCACCATTTTTGTTCTTGAGATCAATAGCACCAAATGGAGTAACACCAACCACCTCAAATG
>MU752465.1:5166-32757 GCA_026770625.1 Nicotiana glauca | reverse complement strand
GGTATGGTCGGAACTTTTCCATGGCGAACACAATAGCTAGCAACTCCTTCTCGATGACTGTATAGTTTCTTTGAGCTTCATTCATCGTCTTGCTTGAGTAGTACACCAGGTGGAACATTTTGTTGATTCTTTGGCCAAGCACTGCACCTACCGCGACATCACTCGCGTCACACATAAGTTCAAAAGGCAATTCCCAATTAGGTGCAGTGATTATAGGAGTAGTGGTCAACTTTTGTTTCAATAAATCAAAAGATTCCATACACCTCTCATCGAAGATTAACTTTGCATCCTTTTCCAATAATTTACAAAGCGGGTTTACAATTTTTGAGAAGTCTTTAATGAATCGCTGGTAAAACCCGGTGTGCCCCAAAAACTCCTCACCCCTTTGACAGAAGTGGGGGGAGGGAGCCTTGAAATGATCTCTATTTTTTCCTTATCGACTTCAATTCCGTGCCTTCAGATTTTGTGCCCCAATACATTACCCTCTTGCACCATGAAGTGACATTTCTCACAGTTTAGTACAAGATTGGTTTCTTTACATCTTTTCAACACTTTGTCCAAGTTCACTAGGCATTTTTCAAATGAGTCCCCTACCACGCTAAAATTGTCCATGAAGACCTCCAGAATATCCTCCACCATGTCGGTGAAGATTGACATCATACATCTTTGGAAGGCCGCCGGGGCATAACAAAGTCCAAATGGAATTCTTGAGAAAGCGAATGTGCCATACGGACATGTAAAGGTTGTCTTTTCCTGATCCTCCAGAGCAATGAGAATTTGGTTGTACCCTGAGTAGCCATCAAGGAAGAAATAATAAGCTCAGCCCGCTAAACGATCAAGCATTTGGTCCAAAAATGGTAGAGGGAAATGATCTTTTCTCGTGACCTTGTTGAGCTTTCTATAATCCATGCATACTCTCCAACCCGTGACCGTCCGAGTAGGAGTCATTCATTGTTGGAATCAGTGACTACCGTCATACCACCTTTCTTTGGCACACATTGGACTGGAGAGGTCCATGAACTATCTGAGATTGGGTAGACCACACCGGCATCCAACCACTTGATAACCTCTTTCTTCACTACCTCTTGCATAGCTTCATTCAATCTTCTTTGGTGTTCAAGATATGGCCTTGCATCCTCCTCCAATATTATCTTGTGCATTCAAAAAGCGGGGCTTATACCCCGAATATCCGCCAAGGTCCATCCAATCGCCCGCTTGCGCTTTTGTAGAACCACCAAAGTGGCGTCAACCTACAAGTTAGTTAAGCAAGATGAAAGAATAACAGGTAAAGTGAAATTAGGACCCAAGTATTCATACCTGAGGTGAGGAGGAAGTGGTTTCAACTCCAACACTGGCGGCTCCTCAACAGATGGCTTGGTTGGGGGAGTTTTTCGATTCTCAAGGTCTAATGATAACTTCCTAGGCTTGTAAGAGTACGAGCCCATGCCATGCAAAGCATTTACACATTCAATTCTCCCGGAATCATCATTAGCCTCCATGTTCAAAAGTACCGCTTCAAGTGGATCTCCAACATTTATCATTGCGCTTGTGTCATCCACTATCACCGCCGTGACAATGTCAACAAACGAGCACACCTCGGTACTATTTGGTTGCCTCATAGACTTGCACACATGGAACACCACCTTTTCATTTCCAATACGGAAGATAAATTCTCCCACTTCTACATCAACCAAGGCCTTCCCCGTAGCTAGGAAAGGCCTTCCAAGAATGATAGGCACCTCGAAATCCACTTCGCAGTCCAAAATCATGAAATCGGCCGGCAATATGAACTTATCAACACGAACAAGGACATCATCAATAATCCCTAAAGGCCGCTTCATTGACTAGTCCGCCATTTGAAGCCTCATGGAAGTTGGACGAGGTTGTCTGATACCCAAAGTCTTGAAAATCGAATATGGCATAAGATTGATACTTGCCCCCAAATCACATAGGGCTTTTGCGAAATCGGCACTTCCAATGGTACATGGTATTGTGAATGCTCCGGGATCCTCTAGCTTTGGAGCCATGGAGTGTACAATGGAACTCACTTGGTGCGTCATCTTGATTGTCTCACACTCCATCGATCTCTTTTTAGTAACCAAGTCCTTCATGAACTTTGCATATCCCGGCATTTGTTCAAGTGCCTCCACCAAGGGCACATTTATAGTCAAACTCTTCATCATCTCAATGAATTTTTTAAACTGGTTGTCACCTTTTTGCTTGGCCAACCTTTGAGGATATGGCGGAGGAGGTCTAGGCAAGGGTGCCTTGGCTTTTGGCACCGCCAGTTCGGGCATATCAATGACGTGTTCCCTAGACGGGTTCACGGCCTCTTGAGTCTCCTCCTCACCCTCATCAATTTCAATTCTCACATCATCACTTGCATTTGGTTTAACAATATCCTCAACTACCAACGGGATCTCATCATTTTGCAACTCTTCTTCATCAATCACGACTCGATTTCCTCTTGAGGCTTGCACATCACCGCCTCTTCCACTTCTCGTGGTCACCGCCATCACATGATTATTATGCCCACCCTTGGGGTTTACTACCGTATCACTTGGTAGAGCACCCTTTGGGCGAGTGTTGAGAGATTGCGAAATTTGACCGAGTTGTACTTCCAAGTTACGGATTGAAGTGTTATGGGAGGCCAATTGAGCATCGGAGTCATTATTCTTCTTCATCATTTGCTCAAACATGTTCTCTATTCGACTCATGTCAATGCCCGACGAACTCGACCCTTGAGATTGAAACGGAGGCGGGTTGTTGGGTTGTTGATACATTGGGGGCCTTTGAAAGCCTTGCCCCCTGTTACCTTGACCACCATTATTATTCCACCCACCTTGACCACCATTGTTGTTGTTCCAATTGCTGTTCCCATTCCAATTACCTTGATTCCCCGAGTTATTGTTCACCCAATTGCCTCCTTGATTGTTATTATAATTTCAATTGTCACCTTGTTGATTGCCCCAATTACCTTGGGGTCTCCATTGTTGATTCCCTTGACTACCTCTATTCCCTTGAAAGTTGTTGACATATTGGACTTCCTCACTTTGCTCATCATAGCACTCATTTGAATAACCACTACCATTATCATAGTTGTCACAATTTCCTTGAGGTTGTTGCCCTCTTTGCCTTCTTTTCATCATATTTACTCCTTCCTTGGCATTGACTTGGTGCGGATTTTGAACTTGTTGAAGTTGCACCTTAGCCAATTGGTTCATTGTTGTTGTGAGTTCGGCAATGGCTTGGCCGTGATCATGCAACTCCTTATGCAAGTGTATAACATTAGGATCACCTTAAGGAACATTAGCCCGACTTTGCCATGCCGAAGAAGTATCGGCCATTTCATCAAGAACATCACAAGCTTCATCGTAGGGAAGCTTCATAAAATTTCCTCCCGCCAATTGATTCACAATACATTGGTTGGTTGTGTTAATGCCCCTATAGAATGTTTGTTGGATCATCACATCAGTCATATCATTATTTGGACATTCTTTAACCATAGTTCTAAATCTCTCCCATATTTCGTGCCAGGGTTCCGTTGGCTCTTGTTTGAAAGCCAAAATTTCATCACGGAGCGCTGCCATGTGACTTGGAAAAAAGAACTTGGAAATGAATTTGTCTGCCAATTTGTCCCAGGTGGTGATAGAATGATTTGGTAACCTTTCCAACCAATCTAGCGCTTTACCCCAAAGAGAAAAAGGGAAAAGCCTTAATCTCAACGCATCCTCGGACACATTTGTTTCTTTACTCCCCCAGCAAGTATCTACGAACCCCTTCAAGTGCTCGTATGCATTTTGGTCGGAGGTGCCCATAAAATACCCTCTTTGCTCGAGAAGCGTCAGCATAACATTAATGATTTGAAAATTCCCCTCCCGGATTCGGGGAGGAACTATTGCACTTGCATAACCCTGGTTTGGAAGGACTCTTGGGGCCACTCTTGGCGGTGGCAGAAGAGGGTCTAGGATTTGGTCATTTGGATTTGCATTGGCATTTCTACCTCTCCGTGGTACTTGAGGTACCGAAAACTCATCTTGTTCAACATATTCATCCTCCTCCCCCGCCAAGGCATTTGCAAGAAGGTCATTTCCGTTTAGAGCCATGTGTACCTGATGGATTGACACAAATAAAGTTAGTAAAAAGAAGGAAAGAGAAGCAAAACACAAAAATAGCTACACATATAGTCAACACTGTAAGCTCCCCGGCAACGGTGCCAAAAAGTGATCGCAGCAAACTCAACCTCACACAACGGTAGAAAGAGCGGGCGGTAAAACTTTTACCCGAATAGTGGTATCGGGGTCGATTTTCCACAGGGAGCTTGGAATGGAGTTGCGTATTTGTATAGACTAAGAATGTATTTGTGCTTGTAATTGAACTTCTAACATTTTTGGGTTTTCTTTTGATTACCTACTACAATTTATCAACTACAAGCTTAAAGCTAAGTTATGCTAAGATATTGATTCTAAGTTGTATGCAATATAGAGAAAGGCACTAGGGTCGTGGCATGTACCCAGGTGGTCAACTAACGGGTAGAGATTCCTAATGAAAGAATGATGAATATGGGACTTATGCTATAACTGTTGCACTTTTACACCCACTCTCACACCTCTCGGTAGAGAGAGTGATTTTGCCCAGTTGACTCTCTCGAGACCAATTGGATAGACCAATTTGCCCAAGCAATTTATGGTTCAAGTTGGGTAATTACTCTCTCGAGGTTTAGCCCGTTAATTGGTACTACCATTCTCATGGGTCCATCCCAATTCCTTGTTGAAATTAATCTTGGGGTCATATACTCTCTTTCTCAAGAAGATCAAAACCCACTAAGCTAGACTTAGTGTTTGCAACTACTAAATCTTAATGAAAACATAAGATTAACCCAAATAACAAATATCCAACATCATTCATGCACTAAACAATCACACCCATTAATTACCCACACTAGGGTTGAGCCACAACCCTAGCTAATGGGTTTAGCTAGCCATAATTAAAGAAGAAATAGATGATTAAATAACCATATTAATTAATTACTAAGAAGAAACTACAAGAACCTATTGAGAAATTAATGCTAAAGTGCCAAAATAGGCTAAAACTTCGGTTCTCACGAGCGCAACTCAATATCTGATAAAAACTTTTCCTAAAAGTGGTAAAATGTTCTATTTATACTAGGCTGGAAAAATCGGACAAAAATACCCCTACGGGGTCAGTGCGGACCGCACAAACATGGAACGCGGCCGCACTGGGTTGCTTGGCTCTTGAAACTTGCTCTCTGAAGTTGTTTATACGGACCGCACAATGATGTAATGCGGCCGCATGATGACTGGCACAGACCGCGTGAACTTGCAGTGCGGCCGCATAGGCGGCTTGTGGTAGTCTCTGGAATTTTGTGGTGCGTCCGCGTAATCTTGATGGTGCGTCCGCGTAATCTTGATGGTGCGGTCCGCACTAAGTTTTGAATGTCCTTGCTTTCATGATCTTTGACACTTGAGCAGCTCTCACTCCATTTCGAGCCGATTTTTGACTTTTGTCATTTTGTTGCTCAAACCTGCAATCAAGCGCAACTTATAAGCATTATGGGTCTATTTTATGGCAAATCCTATATAAAGCATAGGCAAGTATGGGAATAAAACATGTTAAAATCACATTTGTCACAGCCCTGCTAATAATCTTATTGGCGTAACCTTCTTCATGTTAAAAACTCGATTGAGAAAAGGATGCTCGGCGGTTCCTGTGGGTGCCACGGATCCTCGAGTGGGGTTCGGAGCTACCGAATGCCTCAGCTGACTGCCTGTATACAGGTTAGCGAAAAAGAAAGGAAAGGAAACGAAAAGAAAGGGCGGAGTAGCTCTTCCTTTCTACGAGGAGCGTAGGCGGCATTTCGGGGAGTGAGCCCTGATGCAGCCGTCTACCATGTCCGGCCAGGCCTGACCGAAGATGTGGTTATGCTTACCTTTGACCCCATTCGAGGGCAATACCGGTGATGGTTCATATGGTGAGGTATCTCCTATCGTCGCTTGTAGCTATATACTTTGGCCCTGCATTTGTCTTGGGGTTTCACAACTTTGGCGGAGCAAGATCGGAGTCGCCTCCGGGCGATGTATCTGCTGTTGTTTGTATAAAGCGTCTGCGCCCTATGTGCTCGACGTATCAGCCTGAGCTCGGGTGAGTTACGCAGAGGGAGCGATCTGGACGTTGAGGCGATTTCTATCAAGAACCTATTAGAGATTCGGCGCGAGAGCGGTGTTGGTCCAGATTGTCCTATCGGCTTTGGCCCGACATCGTCAGTATAGTTGGCCGAACCTCTTGTACTCATAAACGCATGTTTTATTTGAAATAAGTCGAATTAAACAGGGTATTACCAATACGTTAATGCGATGCCAAGGTGGAATCTCAGTGTCCTTTTCCTCGAGCGCGAGGGTGTCCTTTGGGAGCATTTATGGGGACCGTCCCTTTCTAGTGATGGACACTTGCACTCTACATTCTACGGATCTTTGCGGGATGCCGCCATCATTTTACAGTGGTGACGGTGTGCCACGGCTCACCGACTCTATTTTGCCCAATCTTCTTCCTCCCGTGGAGCTGGATTCGGGTCTGCTTGCTCGGTGACACTTTGTGGCTACCTTTGTTGAATGGCATAGTTGTTGCTCTTTTGGGCCTGTGACTCCGAGCACCTCGTGATTCCTGTGGCGAGCCATGGTTTCCTTGGAGGGGTTTTGATTGAATAGGTCCGAGCCACCTGGAGTTCCTGGCTTCGCTTATGGTGACCACTATGCTTGGAACTACAATGTTGAAGTCGTACTTTATCGGGCAAGGTTTCCTTGCCGGCTGTGTCTTGTTGAACCTGGTACCATCGAAGGTTCCTCGAGGGTGCTGTTCTCGGGCTACTGCCTTGTTGTTGTGAGGAGTGTTACATCTCGAATCATCTCTTCCACTCGCGCCACTCGGACGATGGATCCATTCGCTCGGTGTCAGCTTCTTTGCTAGGAATCTATCTGGATATGTCGAACCCGAGGAGGTTCCCGGGCGGTTGTCTACGGCCCTAATTTGCGACCGATGTCTGTTGCGGGAATCCGACCAAGCCTTGGCCGGATATCTGACCATGCTTTGCTTGAATGCCCTGGAGTCATAGAGTATGCTTCGTTTAGGTTTTGGGTGAAGGCCTGTGCTACCCCACTACTCGAGACCGGGAGCGGTCTTATTCGTCCTGTCGAGGAGCGGGGTGCAGCTTCCCACGACACTTTATTTCTTTTTCGTTCAGCCTCAGGTGCATTGGGCTCTCTTGGTATTACTTTTATGGCATCGGCGCGCGCTTCAACAGATCGCGCTGGTACGGTGAGCGGGTCCATCAGGTCAAGTGTCGGGAAATGGTGCTGCATCATGGTTTCTTTTGGGAAAGTTTCTTCGAATTTCCTTATCAGGACGGGCTCGAGTTCAATATTTTGGAGGTCGCTGTTCCTGGACGAGCGTGCGTAAGTGGTGATGCTCCCGTAAGGATTCGAGGTCCTGTGACACCTAGGGAGATTCGTCATTTCTGACTTTCATGAGATGAGTTTCGGGATCATATCTTCGGGAGGCAGTTGCTGTAGGAGTTTCCGCGAACATGATTCGATTCTTTCGATGAGGTCTTCCAATATCCTTACTGCTACTGGTTAGGTTGTCGGGCCGTCGTTGCCCGATACCTCGGGTACTGGCTCAACCTAAGGAGATATTTCTGGTGTTGTCGCGCTGGGAGTCCCTGGGTGACTCTGTAGCTGAGCGATAGCCAAATGACATTCCTCCAACATTTCAAAAATAATGTGAAGATTAACTTTTTGTTCCACACGGACTGGGATTTTTTGGGCTTCCTATTGGTCAACGTGCTGTGTGTCATCATTGGCGCGCGAGACTTCGTTACCCCGCTTAGCGACGTACAGGCCCGCACCCGCTCGAACCAATTTAGACGCATCATCGGGGTCCTGCGGTGTCGTGCCAGCCGTTGGAACGACCATACTACTCTTTTTGTGATTTTTGGGGTTATCGTTCTCGATTTCCCTTATCGAGCTGGACATTAACCTGAAATTGAAAAGTTCTTAGGCAAGAAAAAGTGTGAAAGATATCGTGCATTTGAGTTACGAAACTAACAAGAAAATAATCACTATTATTTTTAGCCTCACGGTAGGCGCCAAACTGTTTAACGTGAAAATGGTAACAACAATTAAATTTGTAAATGAGATTATAAAAATATGTAATCTATTCCCGAGCTAGTTTGTTAGGGCAGTTAGTGCTAAAGCGTGAGGTGAAATGATAAAAATTGAGTTAAGCAAAGCAGTAATCGAACCGTAGGGGGCTGCTGCCCGAGCGTAAAATCAGCCAGTAGACACCTCGGGGCCGAGGTTCGAGCCTATCTCGGGCTATCGAGGGCAGTCAGGAAGGGGATAACAAGTGAAAATATAGCTAAGCAAGGCTCTATATCATCAATATTGAGTAAAGTAACGAAGAACAAATGAGAAAGCGATAAAGTGCTAAGACGACCTCGAAGTCGATGAAGATAGACAATTTTAGAAAGAAGAGAGAGAGAGAGATATTATTGCATCTGTGGAAAAGTGGAGAAACATCAGTCCCCTACAAGGTAGGGCGAGTCCCCTTTATATAGGAGGGGAACTCGACTATAAGTACATGTGTATTAATTGCAAGAGTACAAAGATGGGACGGCTTGATGCAGGGCCTCATAGTAGGCTTTAGATAGGTCGGGCCCGTCAGGCGAAGCCATGTGCTTAGGGGCTTCCCCTTTTATCCCGACCTCGAACCCTGATTCCTCTGAGTCAAACTTTGACGAGCCTTGAGGCTGAGAACTCGATCGCGGCCTCCCACCCTCGGGGTCTCGGGGAAAGCTTCCGAAATGTCTTGATTGCAAAAAATCAAGTCTTCTGATTTTGCCGCGTACAAAAACCCTCAAAAAATCGCGAAGGAAATAAATTATATTTTTTGCCCAGATATTTCCGCATATGCAGTCATTTCACCGCATCTGCAGTACCGCTTTTGTGGTCAAGACCAACGCATCTGCGGTCCTCACTTAAATCACCCTTTCTGTATATGCGATGGGGTTTCCGCACCTATACCTTCGCAGATGTAGCCACACAACCGCTTCTGCGGTTCTATCCAAATACACCTCTGGCCACTCTGCAACCCCTCTTTCACATATGCGGCGCCGCACCTGCGGTCCCCAATCCGCAAGTGTGGAAATACCAGAAGCATCAAAAATTCTGCAGCTGCATCAAACTTTCAACTCCCCGTCAACCATCCGAAATCATCTCGAGGCCCTCGGCACCTCAACTAAAAGCACTAACATATCCCATAACCTTATTCAAACTTATACCAATCTTTAAAACACCTCAAACAACATCAAAACCACCAAAACACATCGAATTCAAGCCTAAGGTTCTAAAATCTTCCGCATTCCGGTTTTGATCAAAATGTATACCAAACCACATCTGAATGACCTGAAATTTTGCACACACATCCCAAATGAAATAACGAAGCTGCTGTAACTTCCGAAATTTCATTTCGACCCCTATATCAAAATCTCCTATCAACCGGAAAATGCCAAAAACTTAATTTTTCCAATTTTAGCCTAATTCTACTCAGGACCTCCAAAACACGTTTCGATCACGCTCCTAAGTCCCAAATCATCTCCTTAAGCTATCCGAACCATCAGAACTCATATCCGTACCCTTTAACACATAAGTCAATATTAAATTAACTTTTCCAACTTAAGCCTTCTTAAAAGAGACTAAGTGTCTCAAACATTCTCAAAACCTTTCCGAACTCAAGAAAACAAACCCTATCACATATAAAACCGATAATTAAAGCTAATAGAAGCAAAAATGGGGATAATAGAGCGGTAACTCATGAGACGACCAGCCAGGTCGTCATATCCTCCCCCTTTTAAACAAACGTTCGTCCTCAAACAAGTCAAGGAACGTACATGGAGCCTCAAATAGGTGAGGATATCTGCTCTGCATCTCCTGCTCGGTCTCCCAGGTAGCCTCCTCCACAAGCAGACCTCTCTACTGCACTTTCACTGAAGTTATATCTTTTGATCTCAACTTACAAACCTGACGCTCTAAAATAGTGGTTGGCTCCATATCATAAGTCAGATCACCCTCAAGCTGAACCATGATGAAATCCAGAACATGAGACGGATCCCGAACATACTTCCGGAGTATAGAAACATGAAATACTGGGTGCACACCTGACAGGCTGGGTGGCAAAGCAAGCCTATAAGCCACCTCCCCAATCTTCTGAAGTACCTCAAAAGGTCCAATGACCGGCGGACTCAATTTACCCTTCTTCCCAAAACTCATAACACCCTTCATGGGTGAAACCTTAAACAAAACTTTCTCACCAACCATGTAGGACACATCACGAACCTTCTTGTCAAAATAGCTCTTTTGTCTCGACTGCGCTGTACGAAATCTCTCCTGAATCACCTTCACCTTATCTAAAGCATCCTGCACCAAATCTGTACCCAATAGCCTGGCCTCGTCTAACTCAAACCAACCAACTGGAGATCTATATCATCTCCCATACAAAGCCTCATACGGAGCCATCTGAATACTCGACTGGTAACTGTTGTTATAAGCAAACTCCGCGAGCGGTAGAAACTGATCCCATGACCCTCCAAAATCAATGACACAAGAACGTAACATATCCTGCAATATCTGAATAGTGTGCTCGGACTGCCCGTCCGTCTGAGGGTGAAAAGCTGTGCTCAACTCAACCTGAGTACCGAAATCTCGCTGTACAGACCTCCAGAACTGTGAAGTAAACTGAGTTCCCCTATCTGAAATGATAGAAACTAGGACACCATGCAACCGAACAATCTCCTGAATATATATCTCTGCTAACCGCTCTGAAGAATAAGTAGTACAGATAGGAATGGAGTACGTGGACTTGGTCAGACGATCCACCATCACCCAAATAGAATCGAACTTCTTCAAAGTCCGTGGAAGTCCAACCACAAAGCCCATGGTGATCCGCTCCCACTTCCACTCTTGAATATTCATCCACTGAAGCAAGCCACCCGGTCTCTGATGTTCATATCTTACCTGCCGGCAATTGAGATACCAAGCTACAAATCCCACAATGTCTTTCTTCATTCTCCTCCACCAATAATGTTGTCTCATATCCTGATACATCTTCGTAGCTCCTAGATAAATGAAATATCGCGAGCATAGGCATCCTCAGAATCAACTCCCGAAGCCCATCTACATTAGACACACATATCTGGCTCTGCATCCTTAACACCCCATCATCGACAATAGTCACATTCTTGGCATCGTCGTGCTGAACTCTATCCTTAAGGACAAGCAAATTAGGATCATCATACTGGCACTCTCTAATGCGCTCATATAAGGAAGACCGAGAAATCACACAAGCCAACACCCTACTGGGCTCCAAAATATCCAACCTCACGAACCGAATGGCCAAAGCCTGAACATCAACTGCAAGAGGTCTCTCCCCAACTGGAATATATGCCAAACTCCCCATACTCACGACCTTTTGGCTCAAGGCGTCGGCCACTACATTGGCCTTCCCCGGGTGATACAAAATATTAATGTCATAATCCTTAAGCAACTCCAACCATCTCCGTTGCCTTAAGTTGAGATCCTTTTGCTTGAACAAGTACTGGAGGTTACGATGATCAGTATACACCTCACAAGACACACCATACAAATAATGCCTCCAAATCTTCAACGTATGAACAATGGCAGCCAACTCCAAATCGTGAACAGGGTAGTTCTTTTCATGAGGCTTCAACTGACGAGAAGCATAAGCAATAACTCTACCCTTTTGCATCAGAACACACCCAATACCAATTCTCGAAGCATCAAAATACACGGTATAAGACCCTGAAGCTGATGGTAATACTAATACTGGGGCTGTGGTCAAGGTAGTTTTGAGCTTCTGAAAGCTCTCCTCACACTCATCATACCACTGAAATGAAACACCTTCTGAGTCAACTTGGTCAAGGGAGATGCAATAGACAAAAATCCCTGAACAAACCGGCGATAATAGCCCACCAAGCCAAGAAAACTGCAAATCTCTGTAGTTGAGGATGGTCTGGGCCAACTCTGAACCGCCTCTATCTTCTTCGGGTCCATCTGAATACCCTCGTTGGACACCACATTCCCCAAGAAAGCCCCTGAACTAAGCCAGAACTCACATTTGGAGAACTTTGCATAAAGCTTCTCCTACCTCAATCTCTGCAACACCACTCTCAAATGCTCCGTGTGCTCCTCCTGACTACACGAGTATACTAGAATATCATCAATGAAGACTATGAAAAATGAGTCGAGATACGATCGGAACACACTGTTCATTAAATGAATGAACGTTGTTGATGCATTGGTTATCCCGAAAGACATCACCAAGAACTCATAATGACCATATAGGGTCCTGAAAGTTGTCTTAACAATATTTGAGTGCCTGATCAAAGGATACTTGTTTTTAATTGTTACCTTGTTCAGCTGCCTGAAATCAAAGCACATTCTCATTGTGCCATCCTTCTTCTTCACAAAGAGAACCGGTGCACCCCACAGTGACACACTAGGACGAATGAACCCCTTATCCAGGAGTTCCTAAAGCTGCTCCTTTAACTCCTTCAGCTTCACTGGTGCCATATGATATGGTGGAACAGAAATGGGTTGAGTGTCCGGTTCCAGGTCAATACAAAAATCTATATCCCTGTCTGGTGGAATACCCGAAAGGTCTGCAGGAAATACGTAGGAAAAATTCCTCACAACTGGGACAAAATCAATACTGGGGGTATCTACACCAACATCCCTTAAAAAGGTGAGATATGAAGGAAAACCTTTCCAAACCATATGCTGGGCCTTTAAGAAAGAAATCACTCTACTGGGAACATAATCGGTCGAACCTCGCCACTCAATCCGTGGCACAACAGCTATAGCCAAAGTTACCGTCTTGGCATGACAGTCTAGAATAGCCCAATATGAAGATAACCAGTCCATGCTTAGAATAACATCGAAGTCCACCATACATAATAACAATAGATCCACTCGGGTCTCCAGACCCCCAATAAACATAACACACGACCACTACACACGTCTACCATAACAGTATCGCCCACCGGTGTAGAAACATGAACAGAAGAAATAAGGGACTCGCATGGCATATCCAGATAATGGGAAAAATAAGACGACACCTAAGAGAAAGTAGAACCAGGGTCAAATAACACAGAAGCATCCCTACGGCAGACTGAGATAATACATGTGATCACCGAATCTGAAGCAATCGCATCAGGCCTAGCTATAAGTGCATAGATGAGAGCATGTCTACCTCTCCATCTGGGGAGACCCCTAGATGACTGTCCACCACCCCTAGCTGGCCGGGTGGGTGGTGAAGTGGCTGGGGCTAAGGCTGAGGGCTGACCTCTCTGCTAAGAACAACGAGGACCCTGCCTCTACAAGTGGACCATCTCTCTACACTGATAGCAACTTTTGGGTGCTGGAGATAAGGACTGATAGGAACCCCTAGCACTAGAATGACTGGCGGATGCCCCTGGTGTAGAGGAATCCTGAACTGATGGAGTACGAGATGAATCCTGGCCTGAAAGTGCACTAAGTGAAGAATGGCCCAGCTGAGAACCGTGAGAACTATGGCCTGATTATGACCCATGATAACCTGGGCGAGATGAATTAGCATGTCTAAACTGTCGGCCTCTGCCATGCTAAAACTGGCCCCTTGAAGTAGCACCCCCAAAACTACCATGTTCTCGAGGCCTCTTGGCCTCCCTCTTCGCGCGCTCCTAGCGTTGAACTGAATCAATCTCTCGAGCAATATCCACAACCTCCTCGAATATAGCACCTAACACCCTCTCCCTGGTCATGAGAACCCGAAGTTGGTAGGTGAGGCCATCAACAAACCTCTTGATCCTCTCTCTCAGTAGCAACCAGCCAAATAACATGTCGAGCTAACTCCGAGAACCTCATCTTGAATTGGGTAATAGTCATCTCCCCCTATCGTAGCTGCTCGAACTACCTACGTAGCTCCTCCCTTCGGGACTATGGGACATACTTCTCCAGAAATAGAGTGGAGAACTGCTACCAAGTCAGAGGTGCCGATCCAACAGGCCTACACCTCTCATATGTCTCCCACCAAGTGAAGGTAGCTCCGGTAAACTAAAAGATCGTGAATGCAACTTCGCTGGTCTCTGAATACCCGTAGTGCAAAGAATTCTCTAATATTAGTCTAAGAAATACTGGGCATCCTTGCCCTTTACACCACTGAAAATATGAGGCTGGAGCCTGCCAAACCTCTCTAATCTACGCTGCTCGTCCTCCAGCATAACATAAGCTACATAACCCAGAGCAGTTGACACCGAATGGGCTAGTGGTGCCTCCAGTTTCTGCACTCCCCAAACCATCGGATTGGGTATATGGGCGGGGGGAGGCTCTGCCTGAAAAGTGGCTGCGGAACTAGAAACCGCGACCGCCTGAGCAAGGCCAGTACATACTGTCAATATTTGAGCCAAAGTCTCCTGAAGACCCAGAATCACAATAGGCATAGCTGGTGCTGTTGGAGTATCCACCACTGGGACCTGACCCTGAACTGGGGAGACAGGTAGGTCTGTAGGTGCTGTCCCGGCTGCTATAGAGGTTGTACCTCTACCCCTACCACGGACTTGGCCACCTCATCGACCTCTAATGGCTCTCGCTGTTGGTACTGGTGATCGTCTATCTTGACCGGTAGCACGTGTCCTCACCATATATGAGAGAATAGAATAACAAAAGTTTAGTACTCAGATCAACAATTTCGCATGACAGGAATTTCAAGAATGTGAAATTTTCCTAAAGGTTCTACAACCTCTCGAGGATAAATACAGATGCCTCTGTACCAATCCGTGAGACTCTACTAAACCTACTCATGACTCGTGAGACATATGTAACCTAGGCTCCGATACCAACTTGTCACGACCCTAAACCCAACCCGGTCATGATGGCGCCTCTCATGAAGGCAAGGCCAGACGACACACTTCCAATTCACTTTATGCAATTAAAATAATAATTACTAAGTCTTTAATCCCAAAATAGAATCCCAAAATAAGCATTTAACAGTTTAACTCGCGGAAGTTAAAAACCAACATAGCTCGATATCCGGGTGTGATAACTAGGGATTTTGATGTGTTCCATGCTCCTTCTTGCTTACGCTTTGGTTATAAATTCTTACAAAATAGTCCCAAAAGGCTCATAAGTTGTGCTTGATTGCAGGTTTGATCAACAAAGTGACGAGATATCAAAGATCGGCTCAAAAGGAGTGAAACCTACACAAGTACCAAAGGCAAGACAACTCAGGACAAACAGGCCTAGTGAGGCCGCACTACACTTTGTGCGGTCTGCACTAGGGAGATTCAGAGACCTGGGTCTTAAGGCATCAAGCAGTGCGGCCACAGTAGATATTGTGCGGCCCGCTCTGAAGACACCACGGCCTCACTACTATTTTATGCGGTCCGTGGAAGCAAACTTCAGAGAGATGGCAAGTGCAAAGGTTCAAGCCTGTGCGGTCCGCGGTAGTGTTTGTGCTAACCGCTCTAGATTCCTTCGCGGCTGCAGTCTATTCTGTGTGGTCCGCGGAGCCTGGATTCAGAGAGTTGATTTTTCAGAGTCAAGATCCTAGTGCGACTGCACTAACCCCGCAAGGGCATTTTTGTCCGGTTTTTCCAGCTTAGTATAAATAGAACCTTTTTCCATTTTTAGGGTATCAGCTAATTTCCAGCTTTGAGTTGCGCTCGTGAGAAGCTATTTTGGGCATTTTAACTTAGTTTTACCAATTGAATCATTATATTTACTTCAGTAATTTAATATTATATCTTTCTCTTCATCTATTTGTCTGATTTTCTCTTTAAGCATGAGTAGCTAAACCCATTAGCTAGGGTTGTGGCTCAACCCTAGTGTGGGTAATTGATGGGCGTTGTGATTGAGGGCTATATTGGCTATGGGTGTTTGTTATTTGGGTTAATTTTATGGTTTAATTTATGAATTACTGGTTGCAAACACTGGTTTGTGCTAGGTTGACTTGGTTCTTCTTGAGAAAGAGAGCCTAAGTCTCCAAAATTGACTCAACAAGGAATTGGGATGGACTCAAGAGAATTGATAGTCCCAATTAAAGGGTTAAACCTTGAGAGAGTAATTACCCGACTTGAACCCTAGTTGTTTGAGCAAATTTGCCTACCTAATTGGTCTTGAGGAAAAATCACTCTCTCTACCGAGAGGTGTGAGAGTGGGTAAAATCGTGCAACGGTTATAGCATATTTTCCCAAACATGTTAATCGTGCCTTAGAAGAAATTATCCGTCAATTAGCCACCTAGGTGAAAGTCACTACCCTAGTGCCTGTTTATTACATATAACTTATAGCAATTCTCGTTTAGCATAATCTAGTTGCATTTATAATTAGTAGTTGATAATAATAGACTATTAAAGAAAAGACCAAAAATGATTGGAAGTGATATTTGGAGCAATTACACAACTCCATTCTAGATATATACTCGACTCCCTTCCTAGTTCCCTGTGGAAATCGATCTCGACCCACAAATCGGGTAAAGGCTATTCCGACCCTCTCTTCCTACTTTTTAGTGGTGCGGAGTAGGAAGCGATCACTTTTTGGTGCCGTTGCCGGGGAGCTGACGGTTTTGACTATCTATTTAGTTAGTTTTGTGTATTGTTCTTCTTTCCTTATTTGTTAATTACTTGTTTGTGTCACTACTCAGGTACCAATATGGAACTGAAAAAGGTTGATGACCCTCTTGGAAACGTGATAGCGGGGGAGGAGGTAGATGATCTTGAGCAAGATGAGGTGCCTCATGTACCTCAATGAAAATGGAGAGGTTGGAATGCCAATGCTAATCCAAATGATAATATTCCAGACCCTCCTCCGGCACCTCCAAGAGTGGCTCCCAGAGTATTACCGAATCAAGGGTATGCAAGTGCTATTGTCCCTCCCCGAATCCGGGCGAGGAATTTTCAAATAACCAATGTGATATTGACCTTGCTCGAGCAACATGGGTATTTCACGGGCGCCTCTGATCAAAATGCCTACAAGCATCTCACGGGGTTCGTAGATACATGTTGGGGCAGCAATAATTAATGTGTCCGAAGATGCTCTTAGGTTGAGACTTTTTCCATTCTCACTTTAGGGGAAAGCATTGGATTGGTTAGAGAGACTCCCCAACCATTCCATCACAACTTGGGATGAGTTGGCGGATAAGTTTATTATTAATTTTTTCTCACCCAGGCACATGGCGGCACTTCGAGATAAAATATTGGCCTTCAAGTAGGAGCCAACGGAACCTTTGCATAAAATCTGGGAGCGGTTTAGAACAATGGTGAAAGAATACCCAAACAACGATATGACTGAGGCGATGATTCAATAAACCTTCTATCGGGGCATCAACACCACGAATCAATGCATTGTGAACTAATTGGCCGGGGGCAACTTTATGAAGCTTCCTTACATTGAGGCGTGTGAGATATTGGACGATAGAGCGAATGTGCCCCAAGGTGACCCCACGGTCATCCATTTGCACAAGGAATTACACGATCATCGTCAAGCTATTACTAAGCTTACTACTACTATGAATCAATTGACAAAGGCTCAGTTGCAATAAGTTCAAAATCCTCGCCAAGTTAATGTCATGGAAGGTGTAAACATGCTCGTCAATAAGAGAAGGCAAAGAGGGCAACAAGCTCAAGGGAATTCCGAACAATATGATAATGATGGTGGTGGTTATTCAAATGATTGTTATGATGACCAAAGTGAAGAGGTACAATAAGTCAACAACTATCAAGGCAATAGAGGCAACTCTTCAAACCAACAATGGTGACCCCAAGGAAATTGGGACAATTAACAACAAGGTGGTGGTAATTGGAACAACAACAACCAAGGCGGTAATTGGGGGAACAACAATCAGGGAAACAAGGGAATTAGAATGGTAATAACAACAACTGGAACAACAATTACAATCAAGATGGATAAAACAATAGGAACCAAGGAAACTGGGGGCAAGGCTTTTGAAGTCCCCCTATGTACCAACAACCGAACAATCCACCCCATTTCCCTTCTCAAGGTCCTAGTTCTTCTGGTAATGATATGGGTAGAATTGAAATTATGTTCGAACAAATGATAAAGAAGAACCAAGATCCCGATGCTCAATTGGCTTCCCACAATACCTCTATTCGGAACTTGGAGGTGCAATTAGGTCAAATCTCTCAATCGTTGAATACTCGCCCTAAGGGTGCTCTACCAAGTGATACGGTAGTGAACCCGAAGGGTGGAAACAATCATGTGATGGCAGTCACAACAAAAAGTGGGAGAGGCAGTGATGTGCATGCCTCGAAAGATAAGCAAGTTGTGGATGATGATGTTAAGTTGCGGGAAGATGGTGTACCTTTGATAGTTGAAGATGCGATTGAGAATGTGGTTAACAATGATGTGAGGATTGACATTAATGAGGCCGAGGTGGACACTCAAGATGCCGTGAACCCATCTAGGGAACACGTGATTGACTTGCCCGAGCCAGTGGTGCCCAAAGCCAAGACACCTTTGCCTAGGCCACCTCCACTTTACCCTTAATGGTTAGCAAAGAAAAAGAGTGACAACTAATTCAAAAAGGTCATTGACATGATGAAAAGCCTTACAATCAATGTGCCTTTGGTGGAGGCACTTGAACAAATGTCGGGATATGCCAAGTTTATGAAGGATTTGGTGACAAAGAAGCAGTTGATGGATTGTTAAACAATAAAAATGACTCATCAAGTTAGTGTTATCGTACACTCTATGGCCCCAAAACTTGAAGACCCCGGAGCTTTTACTTTCACTTTCACTATTGGAAGTGCAGATTTTGCCAAGGCCCTTTATGATTTGGGGGCTAGCATAAATTTGATGCCTTATTCAGTCTTCAACACTTTGGGAATTGGGAAACCTAGGACGACCTCAATGAGACTTCAAATGGCAGATCGATCGATGAAGCGACCTTTGGGCATAATTGATGATGTGCTTGTCCGGATGGACGAGTTTATATTGTCGGCTGAATTTGTCATTTTGGATTGTGAAGTGGACTACAAAGTCCCCATCATTTTAGGAAGACCTTTCCTTGCAACGGGGAAGGCATTGGTTGATTATGAAACGGATGGGCTCACTTTCCGAGTGGGTGATTTAAAGGTCTTCTTCTATGTTTACAAATCCATGAAGCAACCCAATAGCACCAAGGTGTGCTTATTTGTGGACATTGTCACAGCTGTGATCGTGGGTGACATGAGTTCTATGATTAACGTGGAGGATCCCCTTGAGGCCGCGCTTCTAAATCTTGATGTCAATGATGATGCTAGCCGAGTGGAGTGCGTAAATGCTTTGCATGGAATGGGGTCCTATTCTTATGAGCCAAGAAGGCTATCCTTGGACCTCAAAAATAGAAAGACGCCTCCAACAAAGCCATCTATTGAGGAGCCACCGGTGTTGGAGTTGAAACCACTTCCTCTACACCTCAAGTGTGAGTTCTTGGGCTCAATTCTACTTTGCCAGTTATTATTTCTTCTTGCCTCACTAACTTGCAGGTAGATGCCACTTTGGAAGTTCTCAAAAGGAGGAAGAAAGCAATTGGGTGGACATTAGCCGACATTCGGGGAATAAGCCTCACATTCTGCATGCACAAAATCATCTTGGAGGATGATGCAAAACCCTCTTTGGAGCATCAAAGAAGATTGAACGAGGCAATGCAAGAGGTGCCAAAGAAAGAAGAGATAAAATGGTTGGATGCCAGGGTTGTGTAACCTATCTCTGATAGCTCGTGGACTTCTATGGTGCAATGTGTGCCGAAGAAGCTTGGGATGAATGTGGGGACAAATAACAACAATGAACTTATTCCCACTCGGACCATTACCGGATGGAGGGTATGCATGGACTACCGGAAACTGAACAAGGTGACCCGCAAGGATCATTTCCCTTTGCCATTCCTTGACCAAATGCTTGATCACCTTGCGGGACGTGATTTTTATTGCTTTTTGTACGGCTACTCGGGGTATAATCAATCTTAATCGCTCCAGAGGACCAAGAGAAGACAACATTCAATTGCCCATATGGGACATTTGCTTTTTCTCGGATATCGTTTGGGTTGTGCAATGCTCCGGCGACCTTCCAACGATGTATGATAGCTGTTTTAACCGACATGGTTTGGGTTGTGCAACGCTCCGGTGACCTTCCAACGATGCATGATGGTTATTTTCACCGACATGGTGGAAGATATCTTGGAGGTTTTCATGGATGATTTCAGTGTGGTTGGTGATTCCCTTGAAGAGTGTTTGGGAAATTTGGATAGAGTATTGGCCCGATGTGAAGACACAAATCTCGTTCTTAATTGGGGAAAATGCCACTTCATGGTTGAAGAAGGCACAGTGTTGGGTCACAAGATTTCTAAGCATGGAATTGAAGTAGACAAAGCCAATATTGAGGTGATTTCAAGGCTCCCTCCCCCCACTTCTGTCAAAGGGGTGAGGATTTTCCTTGGGCATGCAGGGTTCTACCGACTGTTTATCAAGGATTTTTCGAAGGTAGTGAATCCTCTTTGCAAGTTGCTAGAGAAAGATGCTAAGTTTGTGTTTGATGATAAATGCATGGAGTCCTTCGAACTTCTCAAACATAAGTTGACCACCACGCCTATCATTACCGCACCTAATTGGAGCTTGCCCTTTGAGATCATGTGTGATGCTAGTGATGCTGCGGTTGGAGCGGTGTTGGGTCAACATGTGAACAAAATGTTTCATCCGGTGTATTATGCGATCAAGATAATGAATGACTCTCAATTTAACTACATGGTGATCGAGAAAGAGTTATTGGCCATAGTGGTTGCAATAGAAAAGTTCCAACCGTACCTTATGGGGGCCAAAGTCATAGTGCACACCAATCATGTCGCCCTTAGGTACTTGATGACAAAAAAAGAATCCAAGGCAAGATTGATGAGATGTGTGTTACTACTTCAAGAGTTTGATCTAGAAATTGTGGATCGGAAAGGTAGTGAGAATCAAGTGGCGGACCACTTGTCCCGTTTGGAGGAGGAAGGGAGGCCTTGTGATGTCCTAGAGATCAATGACTCATTTCCCGACGAACAACTCCTTGCGGTGTCAATGAACGATATGCCATGGTTTGCCGATGTTGCTAATTACCTTGTGACCGGAATAGTCCCGTATGAGCTCTCTTCTAACCAAAGGAAGAAGCTCAAGCGGGATAGCTTGGACTTCTATTGGGATGAGCCATACTTGTTCAAGATTTTCATGGATGGTGTGATTCGAAGGTGTGTCCTGGAGGAAGAGCTATTGAGTATTTTGGAGGCTTGTCATTCCTCTCCCTATGGTGGCCATCATGACGGGGCAAGGACGGCTTCTAAAGTTCTTAGTTGTGGGTTATATAGGCCAACTTTGTTCAAAGATTCGGGTGTTTTTGTGAAGAGATGCGACGAGTTCCAAAGAGCGGGCAGGATTTCCAAGAAAGAGGAGATGCCTCTAAACACAATTCTTGAAGTTGATATCTTTGATGTATGGGGTATCGATTTTATGGGCCCTTTTGTTAGCTCTTGTGGGAACACTTACATTCTTATAGCGGTTGATTATGTGTCAAAATGAGATGAGGCCATGGCCTTTCCCAACAATGAAGCTAGGAGTGTGGTGGCATTTCTAAAGAAGAGCATTTTCACAAGGTTTGGTACACCCCGGGAAATTATCAGTGATAGAGCATCACATTTTTGTAATAGAGCTTTTGATGCCTTGCTTTCCAAGTATGGTGTCAACCACAAAGTCTCTACACCTTGTCATCGTCAAGAAAGTGGACAGGTTGAACTGTCTAATAGGGAGATCAGAGCATTTTGTCCAAAATTGTCAATGCCAATAGGACTGATTGATCTAAAAAGTTAGATGATGCTCTGTGGGCTTACCGGACCGCTTACAAGACCCCAATTGGTATTTCACCGTACCGTTTGGTATTTGGGAAAGTATGTCATCTACCAGTGGAGTTGGAGCATAAGGCCATGTGGGCCTTGAGGAAGCTTAATCTTGAGTGGGATGTTGTGGCCAATCTTCGTGTTGAACAACTCAATGAACTTGATGAATTTTGGTTCCATGCCTACTCTAGTTCGTCCTTGTATAAGGACAAAATGAAGTACCTCTGTGACAAATACACTCAGGGCAAGGAGTTCAATGTTGTTGATTTGGTGCTCTTATTCAATTCTCATCTAAAGTTGTTCCCGGGAATGCTGAAATCAAAGTGGAGTGGACCATTTGAAGTAGTTTGTGTGACCCCATTTGGTGCTCTAGATTTTAAGAACAAAAGTGGCGAAGTTTTTACAGTGAATGGGCACCGGGTCAAGCATTATCTTGGGAAGTTTGATGATAGCCATGTAGTGGATGCTGTTCATTTCAAATGATGTGATGGTAACCCGCGTCGTGCCACGACGTTAAATTAGGCGCTTCTTGGGAGGCAACCCATGTGTTTATCTTTTTTGTTTTTTTGAATTTCTTTGTAGTATAGGATTGATTTTTGGCGAACTGGTTGTGAGCTATTGCAAGATTGAGTTAATGCAGTACATGACATAATTGAAAAAAAAAATTGCACAATCTCTAAAGTTTCCAGTGCGGCCGCATTACACTTTGTGCGGTCCGTACTGGTAAAGGGTGACAAAAATTTCTCTCTAAAGTTTGCCACCACGAACGCGGTTGATTTGGTTCGGTCCGCGGTGGACCACCACGGTCGCGGTCCATTTTGTGCGGACCGCGGTGGGTTATTGAGTTAGAATTAAACCTAATAGACCAGTGCGGACCACGGTCCATTTTGTGCGGTCGCACTGGTAGGTGAGAATGGGCCCCAGGGTTTTTTTATAAATAGACCCCAAGGACCCCCTTTTACCATTTTCGCAAATTCGAACCTCAGAGCTATTAGTTACTGTTCATCCCTTGCATCTTGATCGTAATTCTTGGTTGACATTGATTTGTTGCCCTTCATCTCTATATCTGGTAACATTTCACTCAATTCTTCCTTGTTTAATTGCATAATTACATTTTATTTTCATTTTTCTTAGAATATAGTTCTTCTTCTTCCCGTAATTAGATTGATTTTTAGGCTAAGTTAGTTTAACTGATGATTCATGTGGACTCAATGAATATAATGGACTGGATAATTGATTAGCGACTCTAATTAGATGGAAAATTGACCTTAATTGCAAAATCTGATAAACCCTAGTTTAGTGTCAAAACAGAGCAAGCTGTGCGGACCGCAGTACATTCTGTGCGGTCCGCGGTGGTCTAGTGCGGTCCGCAATACCATTTTGTGCGGACCGCCATGGTAAAAAACTGAAATTCTAAACTTTGGGCAGTGCGGCCACGGTACATTTTTGCGGTCCGCACTACCTAGATACAGATCTTTGTGCGGTCCGCGGTGAACCAAATGTGGCTGCGATTGATTTTGTGCGGTCCGCACTGGTGAGATTCAGAGGCCATGTTTTTTGGAACCCTATACCTGTGTGGACTGCGATCAGTTTTTCTGCGGTCCACGGTGGCTTCAGTGCGACTGCACTACCATTTTGTGCGGTCCGTACTAGGCAACTCCTGTAACATTTTCATTTGTCTGCAACACTATTTTATGTGAACCCACCGATACTAACAAGTTATTTGAATTGTGTTTACAGACAATGGTTAAACAATGAAGAGGAAAAAGATCAAAACAACCCGGGAGAGGTGAATCCTCCCGGGGGCAAAGGAAAGAAGATGATCAAACTCACTCCCCAAGCTCGGGAAAACATAAAAAGGACTAGAAAACTAATCAAAGTTGTAGACATAGATACTTCCCATTCCTCGGGGAATGAGTATCAACCGTCAAGGCACATTTCTTCAGACTCCGTGCCAGAATACATGGAAGACTGGACGAAGAGACCTAGACTACAAGACACCCCTCTACCATCACCCACTGCCCAAGCACCAACTAATGTCATTTCTGAGTCGTCTGAGGGTTCAGCAGCCGGTAGTGAGTAATACTCCACCTCCTCCACAACTTCATTATTCGGAGAGGGTGCAGACGGAGATGAGGAGAAGGTACAATGGGATAAGAAGATAGCTGAAGGTGGTGAGCCTCAAGTGGGAGGCATTACCCGAACTAGAAAGCTCAATGTTTGGGAGGATAGGTTTGTGAGCCAGGTGGCGTACCACAAGTTTAGGGAGTGGTGGCCGGTGAGAAAGTTGATACCGGAGTGGAGTTTCATTCATAGAGATCTATTACCCCACAACCCTAATGTGCAAACACAATTTAGGACTAAAGTGGGCTGGGAACACTTTTTGGATAAATGTATAGATGCCAACGAACACATGGTCAAGGATTTTTACTGCAATGTAGCCCACATCCAAAAGGGCTCCAAAGTGACCAAAGTTCGTAACAAGACAGTGCTGTTTGAAGGGAAGTACCTAAACGAATACTTGGGATTCAATGAGGAGGAGGAGACTTTATATATGGTGAAGTTGGAGATGGGCGAGGAGGTTCGTCCATGGTTAGCTCAGTACCTGGTAATCCCAGGTACCATACTTGATTGGTTGATTGTTGGGTAAAAATATTGAGGAGGACCTTAAACTTGAGGCGAGGGGTTGGGAGACGTTTGTTTGCAGCCGGTTAGATCCTACTACACATGACCAGACCCTTTCTCTCCACCGAGCTGTATTGGTTGCTTCGATTATGGAGGGATACCCTATAAATGTGGGGAATGTGATGTCCCGCATTATCTCATTAGTGGGAGCAGAACATGACCGGAACTACCCTTTCCCCAACACCCTCACAATGTACTTCCAGGACTTGGAGGTAGATAAGAAGCCCTGCGACGTCAAGGTTAAGGCGACAGCCCTATTCTCCTGGTATAGCTTGAAGGGGAATGACAACCCTAAGGACAAAAATTACAAAGCCCCTACTTTTGCCCCAACTGGCCAGTCTAAAGAGCCAGTTGTGGTAGAGGTCCCCACTGAGCCTACCACCATTTCTGCTGAGATGCCTCCTAGACCTTCCACATCTTCAGCCATTCCTCATGGCTCTTCCATATTAGCAGGCCCGGAGATCCCATATTCCCGAGCCCATCCTATCACTGTCCACCGACTACGTCAAGCGCTTCATAGTATCACCAACTGGATGTATACTGCTTCATCCAAGTTGTCCACCTTGACCACCACAATTGCAGCTCAGTCGATACCTCAGCTAGCACAGGTCCTACAGTCGATAGAGGATGCTTTGAAGGAGATACTTGAGAACTAGAAGAAAATCCTCACCACTCATGATGCATTGGCAAAGGCAATTGATTCACATAGCAAGGCTCTCAAGGAGCTTGCTAAGAAGCATAAGAAGTTGCGAAAGATACGAGCCTCCAAGGAGTCCGTAAAGGAGTTGCATGCATATGTTGACAAGTTAAAGGCAGACCAACTGCCTTTAGACCTATTGTTTGAGGACCTAGTTCCAGCAGCTGAGCCACAGCCGGAGAAGATTTAGAGGCCTCCGAAGAGGAGGAAGATTCCTAGAGCTGATGATGTCGTTATCCAGTTGGCGGACCCACCAGAGGCTTTCTCCAACACCCTTTTACTATATTCCCCAAGTTTTTTTTTATACAAATTATTACAGACCAGAAAATAGCTAATAAAAATACATCAAAAGCCAACAGCTAGATCCGAGCAGCCTAATTCAATTCTAATGTCCAATAACATGTGTTTAACCAACTCTGAATACAGATTTCCAAAGCCTTGTCATTATCTAAGGTGTTTCAAAGTTCCAAGGAATCTCAGGGATCCCAGGCATTGCTTACACCCCAGATACCATTAGAATTAGGAACAGTGCAGTGTGGAAAAGCAAGCTCTCAGGCATCTAAGTTCAGAGGTAGCTCAGGGGTCCCAAAGCATGGCTTGCAAGAGAGGGGCATAACTTATAGCTAGGAATAAGGGCAAAGTGAAAGGAAATTAGGGGGCCATGACAGGTTGTGATCATACCTAGCCATAAAGTAGGCTGGCACACACCTGACCACTTGTTTAGTTGAACAAGTTAGGATCCGACCTTTTGAAGGTCAGACCAAGATCTGGATAGTGATTAGGACACTATCAGACCTGAGTCCAGGGCTCAAGCACATAAAAGGGGAAGGCGAATGGCAATTGGTTGAGTTAGAGATTAAAAGAACCCAGTTCAGGATCATAGACAACAATATTGGAGTGCTGCTATGCCCTGAACAATAACTCACATGCAAAGGGGCAGGGGTAAGGGAATTCATAAGGTATCAAATTCACAACAAACAAACAATTGTACACATTGTTTAAATACTGAACTGTAAAGAAAATGGGAAACAAATGGGCAGAATTAAACACATTGCTGTTGAAGCATGTAAACCAATTGAGACATACCAGTATAGAGGCAAAGAATGCAAAAGAAAGAAAATAGTCCACAGCAATACAAGCATCAGAAAGAGGGAGAGTATAAGTGAATTGTGAACTCAGATGGTGTTCTGGGTTCGTGTGTGTTCAAAGAGAAGGGAGGAGAGTATATATAGTGTGAGAAACATGCAAAAATAAGGCAAGGATTGCAGTTCAGCAGTAATTAGGGGAACAAGTGTCAATCAAATCAGTATCAAAGACTTCCTTTAATTAAGGAATTAAAACTAAACGGTAACATGCAAGTGCTAAATAAGGAAAGAAATCATATAGGCTGAATATGACTAATAAGGAAGTATTTCAAGCATAGTATAGGTGCGTAGCATGTAATAGAGGCTAGGTTCATCAGACTCTAATCAAGGAAAGGTCTATAAGAATCCAATATCAATATTACCAAGTTAAGGGAATCAATCAACTTGAGTAAAAAGCAGGGTCGGAAGGAAAATATTTCAAACAAGTCCAAGAGACAAGGGAAATCAAGACAATAAAGGAAAGAATTAATTCAAGAGTGCAATCACAATTACACAAAGAAATTTGAAATCAGTCCACAATCACAGGTTATTTCAAGAAAGAAATTTAACCTATAAAGAGTGCACTAACACTAAGCATGTGAGGTTGGATTTTAAAACAAAGAGGAGTGTCATGCATTCAAAATTAGTGAGTAGAGGACTATAGGAACAAGGTAGTCATCTCATAGAAGAGCGAATCATCAGGTAGCATGCAAAGGTCAGGTAAAAGGCCTCGTAAAGAGGTCAAAAAAAGTTAAAATAAAACTTTGAAATTCAATCGAGCAGTAGAGGAAAACACTTCAGGAATTCAAATAGATCCAAAGAGGCTAGGGTTTTGAAATGAAATACGTTCAGAAATAAAAACAAACAAACCACTTAAAAAGTAGCCTCAACGACTCAAATGAGCCCCAAATTTTAGGGCTTTCACTAACAGTTAAGTCTAGAGATGAAAGCAACTAAGTGAGGCAAAAATAACAATGAAATAAATACAGAGACCATGAAAAGGACATGTACTTCACAGTTGAAGAAGGTCATGAGAATCATAATAAGAGGACAGTCATGCAAATACAGTAGAATATCTCATGAAGAAAAGGTAGGAAAA
>MU752464.1:42188-59846 GCA_026770625.1 Nicotiana glauca | reverse complement strand
GAAACTGATAAACTTGAGACGAAAAAAAAGAAGTGGGTATGTTAGGAAAACATGCAAGACACTTCAATTTTTTCAGTTTTTTAACATAGTTATAATTCTATTTTATGTGATTCTTTTGCAGAGCTTGTGAAGAATATAAGATCAATTAGTGAAAAGGAATGGACTTGTGGAAAGATGGATCCATAAAGTCTTGTTGCAGAATTTATTCTAGAAGTTAAAATTACTTTATCTTTTATGTTTTAGTTAGAGTTATTTTATTTAAGATATAACAGGTCATTTTATTTGAATGTCTAGCTTCTAAGGAGAACCTCTATTATCTCATTTATTTGTTCTTTGAATACAACGTCTAAAGACTTTTTCTATTTCATATTTGTTACAATATTGTGTATAAAGGTTGATGTTTATGAATGTACAAATTAAATATATATTTGAATAATGACGATGATGTAAATATAAAATTATTATTCATATTATAGAAACTTTGATATGGAATTTTAATGTGATATTTCACAAGCTTTTAAAAAATATCACCAATTTACTTGACATTCGCTTAAATGTCATAAAATTTTGTTGGCATTTACAAAAATGTCACAAATTATAATGCGATTTTTTTTAAAAGCATTAAATAAATGCCGTAATTTATTTACCAACATTATTTTAAATATCACCAATTTATGTGACCTTTCAAAAAATATCATAAAATAAATGTCGTAAATTTCTTACCGACATTTATCTAAATGTCGGAAAATTTCCGTCCCCAAAATTTACGATATTTGATACAAATGTAAATTAAATATCGGTAAATGAATTTGCGACATTTAAGCAGCATTATATGATATTTATTTAATGTCATCGTATTCTTACTTTTTTGTAGTGTGAAAATGGAATCCAGAAAAAAGAAATTGATGTGATTTCCTTACTTTAGCCTTAGATTGTCTAACATGCTTCTGTCTAAACAAGAATTGTAAGCTTCGGTTTATTTTGTCTTTAATTAAGTTTGTTGCTTTCTACAAATTGCAGAGTATTCTTTGCTATGATAAGTTTAGTTAAAATAAATCGCGCATCGCGCGGGTCCTAATACTAGTTTAAAAAAAGAAAGGGAAAAAGTTAACAATGACGGAAGCATGATCAAGTACATCCAACAGGAATATAATTTTAGATATCCCCACCACGTCACCACCATTGACTCAACAAGTAACGAAACTAGTACTAATAAAGAAAATGCTAACCTTGTATTTTTGTGGTTTTGTACGAAAACTGCAAGTCCTGACTTGTGACAACCTATATACAATTATGGTCTTAACGTATTATTGAGGATGAATTTTGTGCGTTCAACTAAATTTTCTATTTTTGACTTAGACTTATTTTTATATAAATCAAAAAAATAAAATAGATACATATAATAAGATCATACTCGCTCTAAATTTGAATTCGTCTTTGTAATGTACTACTCCTATATAAAAAGAAACATAAATTAGAGAAGAGAAAGCAAGACATGATGGAACACAATATGTTTATGTCTTGGTCAGGGGTGTAGGCGGTGTCGAAATTTATAAAAGATCTAGAATATAATTTTATTTATCATACTTTAGGAGAAGAAATAGCACTAGCCTATTAGTTTTGTTGAGCCTTAAGTTAAAAAAGGTCCTTAGTTCAATTATACTTCATCGCAATTTTTAATCACAAATGCTCTCTCAAATATTTACAAAAGAAAAATGTGCTAGTTGAGGTTTGAACCTTTTACCTCTTAGAGCAAAATCAAGCACATAACCAACACACCAAGACACAACTTATTTCAAATTACGTCATTTTTTCCTAGTTAACCGTTTCCGTACAGTATTAATACATTTATTTAATAAAATTTTACAGCGCAGCGGTGTCGCATGACACCGCTCGGGTAAGCTTTCATCCGCCCCTGGTCTTGGTGGGTGGAGTTACTCGATATATGTATTCGTAAAAAGTACTCCTTCTGTTCCAGTTTATGTGAACCTATTTCCTTTTTCATCCGTTCCAAAAAGAATGAATACTTTCTAAATTTGGTAACAATTTAGCTTAAATTTACAATTCTACACTTAATGAGAAGCTTTTATAACCACACAAATGCTATGTGCCCCTTTTTGACTTGTTTAGGACCACATATTCTAAAAGTCTTCATTTTTTCTTAATCTCCGTACCCAGTCAAACATGTTCACATAAATTGGAACGGAAGGAGTAGCAGATACCTAATAAATATACCCCTCTATTTTCGGATATTGTTTACATTTAACCTCTGTTATACTATCTGACCAAATTTATCCCTACTGTTATACTATCCGGTCGAATTTACCCATTTCATCAGCAAACTTTTAAAATTATCCCTCAGTCCGTCATGTGACCCGAAATCTCCCAGATCATTTTAATTTAGTTACTTATTATTATTCTTCTTGATCTATTATTTTCGAAATAATTGGCATTTATTTACTTTTTAAATTGAATAAAAAAAGAGAAAGAAATATTAAAATAATATAACAGCTAGTAAACAGAGTATAGTAAATTGAAAAATCTAAATTAGGCAGGTTGTCTAAATTCCAATAGTATTTACAACATCCCAATTTCAATATTTTTGTTGCACCAAAGGTATAGAGACTTTGCAAGTATTAGCGATATAAGTTGAAGTTCCTTGGAGACTTTGCAAGTATTAGCGATAGAAGTTGAAGTCTATGCATTTGGCACTCGTAAGTTAGTCGATCGAACGCTATACTAACCAGACAATAACAAAATATATCCGAATATACATGTACATACATGATGATCAGCTGCATATAATACACAATAAATAGACTATTAAATTCTATGGTATGTATATTGTTGAAAAATAAATAAAAATTTAAACCAATTCTAAACTCATTATTACAAGAAAAGAAGTGAGCGCATCGATAATTAAAAATATTCATGAATAATTTGTATATTCTAGTACCTTTAGCATTCACACAATAGTACTTTCTGAAAATAGTGAAGCAAAAAGAATTACAACTCATCAAAATAAAAGGAAATTGGAAGATTTCAGATTATTTAACATATTAAGGGTAATTTTGAAATGCGTAGGAGTAAAATTTGACTAGATAGCATAATGGTAGGGATAAATTTGGCCGGATAGCATGGCGAATGTTAAATGTATATAATATCAGAAAGTAGAGAAATATATTTTGATCTTTTTTCCTAAATTTAATCGAGATGTATACAAGATAGACCTAAAAATTATGATTATTAAGATTTTTTTTTAAAAGCAAGACATGTTGGATAGTACACATGATCTGTCTCTTTACTTTTTAGTTTACCCTCTCCCTTCAATCTTCTATTCATCTACTTTAACCACCTATAATTCATCCATTTGCACTGTACACCAACCCCATCTACCCCCACGGCCTGATTTGGCAACTAATGAAAGGAACCTCACATAATTTAAGAGCCACGTGATATTAACCTTTCAACTTTCTCTATATTATAATTTTTATGTGACAAATATTTTCTCAGATTTTTTTATTATATATAAGGGATAAAAACCCTAGCGTAATTGGTAAAGCAATTCTCATATGACCAGGAGTTTACGGGTTCAAGTCGTAGAAACAATAAGACTGTGTACAATAGATCCTTGTGGTCCGATCCTTTTCCGATTGTGGCGAAACCAGGAATTTTCCCTAGGGTGTTCAAACTTGAAAGAAGTAAAAAAAATTCTCTGTCAAAGGATGTTCAATATATGCTATATACCTAAAATCTATATTTTACCTATATACGCAGTATAATTTTTCGACAAAGGGTGGTCAATTAATCACCCTTATCATAGTGTAGCTTCGTCCATATTCCCCGTACCCCATACATAACAAGAGCTTAATCCAGCTGGTTGTCCTTTTTATATAAGGGATACGAACTGAGAAATAGAAGAATGAATTATAAGATGAGAAATCGAACTCTCATCACTCTCATCGACAAGATAAAAGTTCAAGTAGCCAACTAATTGAACTATAGCCAACTAATTGAACTATTAAAAATTTCTCATGAGCCAAATATTTAATGACATAAGAAAATTTAATTTAGTGTTGATAATACTGAATGGGTTTGTTGATGGTGAGAGAGCAACTTAAGCTCAATATACTAGAGTCAATTATTAATTCACTATAGACAAGTGACAAGTAAATATATGAATTATCAAAAAATTAAAAACTCATTTGTGGGATTCTGTGGTTGATATAATGTGAATTTGCTCAAGGTTCAAGATAAAATAAAATTAAGTAAATGATAAGTCGAACTAATTTTGCAATTCATAAATTTTACGTTATGTTTTGTTTACTCATATGGTATTCAGAATTCACTTATCCGACTAATTAATTTCAAGTTTTATACGTAAATTATTATTCCCAAATTATTATCGCGGAGAAGTCCATATTAGTTGGGTTTTATGTCATTGTTAATGGTGGTTGAATGATTTTATTTAATTTACCTTTATTCTTGATGTGTGTGTATATATATTTCATGCTCACCCAAACTACTATTAGCTGGTAGGAATTTGGTTTATAATATAATGTATTTGCACAAAAAATAGTTAATATTAAGCAATTGACTTTCCATGATAATAATAAAGGCAATAATAATGTACAAAAACATCATGGAAACATCGCAGATGGAGGGAGCAAAAATTAGAATCATGATGTTGTGTTATGCATCCCAAAATCCAAACATAAATTGATTAATTATTGGACTTTTAGGAATTATTCATTCACCTTATTAATTCTTAACTACTATATAATTATCATGATCTTTGAGGCATGCTTCATGATAATACAAAAATTTAAAAAATTAGGTCTATGTGACCAGGCACGATTGACAATCTCTCTGCCATTATATACAAGGCGGACCATGCTTTGAGAATAGAGGTTATCGGCTCCCGTTAATTTCAATAAAAATTCTAAATAGGTAAGAGTATATAGGTTAAAAACGGTTATATATTTTGTTGAAATCTTAAGATCAAAAGTATGATGAGGGCACTGGTTGAACATTTCGTTTATGTACCCCGATCACCTTCAAATACTGGGTTCACCTCTGATTATATAGCTAATAAAAAATTTATATATGTAGATATTAGGACTTGTTCTATAAAAAATAAGACTTGTATTTTCATATTGATACCTGAAATGTTTATTTGAGTACGTGTTAGACAAGAGGGGTTGCTCTAATGGTAAGCAACCTCCACTTCCGATCAAGAAGCTGTGAGTTCGAGTTTCCCCAAGAGCAAGGTGAGAAGTTCTTGGAGGGAAGTATGCCGATGGTCCCACTAATTGGGATTATACTGGATTGTTATTGTTGTTATTTTATTTGAGTACGCGTTCTTAATATACGCGTTAATCACATAGTATACAAACAATAAGACCTTTTTAATTAAAATAAGTGGACTTGTATTTATATATTGTTATCTGAAATGTTTGCATGTGTATGATTTCTTTATTTATGTGTTGGCAGTTCGGTGCATAAAGTATTTTGCATGTATGTAGAGTCCGAGGAAGGATCACACCCCAAGAGGGTATGATATATGCAGTCTAACCTAATGCTGATTTAATAGCTCGAACCCGTGACCTATAAGTCATACGAACACAATTTTATCGTTGCTCTAAGACTCTCTTTCCTCTTTATGTATGTGTTATTCACGTTATAGTTTTAATTTAACCACGGCAGATAATTTGAGCATTCGAAAGTTTCAAAGAATATTTTGGAAGCATTTAACTTATGTACATAAATAATCTACTAATTTTCTTACACCATCAAATCAAATTTATTTATAAGGACAGGCAATTAGATTAAATAATACTATATGTTATAACTACTCAAATTGCCCTTATTATTTATCTGTGTGTGAGAAAAACTTAGGTAGCGTATTTGTGTCAATTTTTACTATAAAAGTTATACGTTACAAAATCTTTTGTAAAATGTTTTTGTTTTATGTCTTTTTGGCAAATTATTATTATTATTATTATTTACAAAAGCCAGAGCCGTATAAATTTCCGTACCTATCAAAAGCCAACAGCTAAACAGCCGACGAAAGCACAGTGAACGGATAAAAATTTTTGTTTTCATTTCTCTTTTTTATCCACACACTTTTTTTCCTTTATAAAAGGACCCCTCCATTTCTTAAAATTTCTCTCTTTTTCTCCCTTCATTTCTCAGCTCCTCTTCTCTCCATTAGATCTTCAAAACCCATTAAGGGTTTGTTCTCTACTGATTATCCGTTCAGTTTCTTTCAAAATTTATGCTATTTTTCGTTGCTCAATTTATAGTTTTTTGTGTAGTAGTGTGATAATCTTGATTTTCAGTTTATTGCTCTTACTGGGTTGTTATAATTCTTAAATTAAGATGCAACAAGATCATCATCACAAGAAGGTTAACTCTCTCTCTCTCTCTCTCTCTCTCTCTCTCTCTCTCTCTCACGCACACACACACACGCACAAAATAAATTGATTTTGTGGTACTGAAGGAGAGATCTTGAAGAAAGATGAGGGTGTATTTTGTAATTTTTTTGCTTTTCAAGAGCTTAGAAGTGTTAATTAGCTCAACAATGTTTGCATGAATTGAATTTAAGTAGCACAAAGTAAAATTGAACTGAATCTTGCTGAAGAAATTTTGGGTTTTTGTGTTAGTTGGTATTCTTGAGTTCTGATCAGTTTTCTTTGGTCAGTCCAGATGATTTTAAGAAGCATAAGTTTTTTGTTTTACTAATTAAGTTCATTTTCAATTGTCTATATTGCTGCTAAAGAAAGCAGCTTTATATTAGGGCTATAGGATATGTTTGTATGAAGGAAAATGTTTTCCAAACATAAGAATTGTGAAATTCCGGAAAAAAGAAGAAAAAAAAAATCAAGTGAAAATGGTATTGAAAATTAGAGTTGTATTTGGACATGAATACAATTTGGAGTTGTTTTTGGATTTTTGTGGGCGATTTGAAGTGAAAATTTTGAAAAACAGCTTTTTGGAGTTTTTCAAATTTTGGAAAGAATTCCGAAATTGAACTTCAAGTGAAATTTGAAAATTTCATGACTAAACACTGATCCAAAAAAAAAGTGAAATTTTTTCTATGGCCAAACAGGCCCTTAAGTTGGTGGTTTTTAAGTTTATTTTCTGGTGTTTAGTAAGTAGAAAATATTGTTCCAAGAGCATTAATAAAATATAGACAAATAGTATAACGGCCGGGGGGGGGGGGGGTTGGGGCAAGTTAGGAAACAATCAGTTAAAAATTGCCACTTATGAGACTTGTTTTTCCTAGTCTCACCAGGGAAATCATAATGCTTTTGTTTTTGGAAGTTGAGTTTAATCACTTAATTAATCCTCTAGTTTTTTTGGTGTGTTATTTAACACTGATAAATCTCTAGCTGGTATTACCCTTGAATATTAGTACAAAAATGGTTCTTGGATTTTGTTATTTTTGCTTCTTAGAAATGAAAAAAGCAACCTTGTGAAAGTATAATTTGAGAATATCAACTGAACTGACTTTTCTCAATGATTTTTCAGAATACCAAAGAAGTGGAGTTTTTTACAGAGTATGGAGATGCAACTAGGTATAAAATTCTGGAAGTAATAGGGAAGGGAAGTTATGGAGTTGTATGTGCTGCTATCGACACTCATACCGGAGAAAAAGTGGCAATAAAGAAAATTACTGATATTTTCGAGCACACGTCTGATGCAATTCGAATTTTGCGCGAAATTAAATTGCTTAGACTTTTAAGGCATCCTGATATCGTGGACATTAAGCGAATCATGTTACCACCTTCAAGACGAGACTTCAGAGATATTTACGTTGTTTTTGAGCTTATGGAATCTGATCTTCACCATGTCATTAAAGCTAATGATGACTTGACACATGAACACCATCGCTTTTTCCTATATCAGATGCTACGAGCACTGAAGTATATGCACACAGGTAAATTATCTTGTGAATGTGGTAATGTAGTCCTTTTTTGTTTTTGGCTTCAAGTCGAAGGCGCTGAGCTGGTATGAATATTCACTATTTTCTGTTTGACTTGTATTTGTTTGTTCAGCAAATGTCTACCATCGAGATCTTAAGCCGAAAAACATATTGGCGAATGCAAATTGTAAACTCAAAATATGTGACCTTGGATTGGCAAGGGTTGCATTCAGTGATACTCCAACCACAGTACTTTGGACGGTATGCTTTCTTTATATCTTTGTCCCATCTGCGGTCAACGTCATTTATATCTTTTCAATTTTTTCTTGAAATCGAGTAGACTTTACTAACTTGAAGTGCATTTTATTTGGATGTAATTTGTTGACCTTTTATCTTCTGACCGTGCAGGATTATGTTGCTACAAGGTGGTACAGGGCTCCTGAATTATGTGGATCTTTCTTTTCCAAGGTAGTTCATGCTGCTTCATCTTCTATTTAGTAGTTTCTTAGTGGGTGGTTGTTTATTTCATGTGTCAAAAGGCTCTATATCCCTTTCAATACCTCGATCGCCCAGGTCTTGGACAAGGAAAAAAGAGAACTGCAACCAAAGATGGTGATATGATTAGATGAAGCAGAACGTTGACATGAATAGTTCTGTGTTTCATTTGTTTGAACCATCTTAGGATTGCATGTTTGGTCATTCTGTATTCAAGTTTTTGATGCAGTTGCCCTTGGATGTAATTAGTTGAAGTAGAACGTTGACATGAATAATTGTTTTGCCAAATTTTGTTGGTTCTGATGCCATTGAGGTATCATCAGTTCAGTGGCAGAACCAGAAATTTATACAAGGGGATTCAAAAAAATTCTAGGATGTCACCGTTGGAATTTGAACCTATGACTTAAAGCAATTTTGAACACTTGTTACTACTAATGTGAATTTTTCTTCATATCAAGGGGATTCAACAGCTCACATATAACAAAAAAAAAGATCAGTTTTACTCTATTTACATTGTGTAATACTATAATTTTCCTACGAAGGGGGTTCGATCCTTCACTCTATCAAGTTCCATCCGTGGTATCATGGATAGGCTCTTTTTCTGGAATAGCTATAGAAAGGTGAAAAGTTACTTGTCCACTCTTGTTGCAGCATATGATGTGCTGATGATACTGTTAGAAGCTGTGGCTTTTTGGTTAGAATACCAGTTTTATAGTCAATACATTGTAAGTGTATTAAAAAGTGATTCGTAGATTAAAACCGTTCTTGTTCAGGGAGGACCATTGAACTTTCCTGGAAGTTGAATTGTCTATTCTTCAGGTAAACCGTGTCAGGTCCTGGGCTAATTTTTCGGCAGGGTTTTACAGATGTTTTTGCAGATTTTTTGCTAAATGTTTGTATTTTTTGCATTCCTGCAGTATACACCTGCTATTGATATTTGGAGTATTGGCTGCATTTTCGCGGAGGTACTAACAGGAAAACCATTGTTCCCTGGAAAAAGTATTGTTCATCAGTTAGATTTGATGACTGATCTTCTTGGTACACCGTCAGCTGACACGATATCTGGGGTAAAATCCATCAGTTTATTTGTTTTTTCTGTGATGACTGGGTTTCAGCCTTATTATGCAACATATTGATAGAGGAGCATCCTCTCTTGGGTGCAGGTTCGTAATGAGAAGGCAAGAAAGTATTTGAATAGCATGCGGAAAAAGAACCCAGTTCCTTTTACTGAGAAATTTCAAGATGCAGATCCGTTGGTGCTCCAGCTATTGCAGAGGTTGTTAGCATTTGATCCAAAGGACCGACCAACTGCTGAAGAGGTAATTATGCCTCCTACTATGTCCGTCATTTTAACATAAGCATAAATGGTGTCTTTCTATTCTTATCCTTATCTCGCTTATTAGTTGGTTCTAAATTCGCTTCCACTGGTTCTCCCCCTCCTTCCCTTTAGGCTTTATCCGATCCTTATTTCAAGGGACTGGCCAAGATTGAGAGGGAACCTTCTTGTCGACCAATCTCGAATCTGGAATTTGAATTTGAGAAGCGAAGGGTAACAAAGGAGGATATTAAGGAACTAATTTATCGGGAGATATTGGAATATCATCCTCAGCTTCAGAAGGATTACATAGCTGGAAATGATGGCACCAACTTTCTCTATCCTAGGTTCAAACAAGCTCCTTGACCCAATGCTTATCTCTACTTTCATTTAGCATAATCGATGTTATCTCAGTTTGTTAATTAACGTTGTGGAATTGTTTACTTTTGCAGTGCAAGTGGTCAGTTCAGAAGGCAATTTGCTTATCTTGAGGAAAATAGTGGTAAAAGTGGGCCAGTTATTCCTCTTGGTAGAAAGCACGTCTCTCTCCCACGGTAAGATTATACAGGATTCATTTTGTCAATCTTGTTGGTTTCTTTCACCTATACGACTGTTCGGCTTCGTGGAAATATTAATTATTCTACATAGTGGGAAAAATTGTTGTTTGAAAGCATGATCCGGTTCCCTTCTTGCTTAATCACATATGTTCCTAAATATGTGCAGATCTACGGTTAACTCTAGCACCATTCCCCCCAAAGCTCGGCAGAACTTCTCTGTGTTTGATCATAGGCAAGTAACAGAAAAAGCAGCTACTGATGTCAGAGTCTCAGAGACAATCTCAGGAACTACACAAAACGTTTCACGGCTGCCACATCGAGTCCCTACAGGTACAGTTAAACATGTATTTACTGTTTAGTGCTATAGCGGTCATGTGATGTTTGTAATGCCTATCATCGGAGCAACGTCAATTATTTCACCATGTGTAACGAGCTTGAGAATTGCAACTCAACTATGGTAAAAGCCTCTTAACTTACCCTACTTCCCCGGAGTGGAGAGAATCAAAGGTGATCATACATGATCATGTCCAGAGGCGGAGCCAAGATTTGAAGTTTATGGATACAAAATTCTAGTCATTTAAGTTAGTGGGTTCTAATTTAATAATTTGTAGACATTCAATGCATTTTTAAGACAAACAAAGGGTTGGACAAAAGTTACTAGGTTGGACCAAACCGTCTAGCTCCGCCCCTGATCATGTCTGCTCGGACCCTTCGATGAATGAACATATATTGCATGAAATATGTTGTGAAGGACTTTGTTCGCAACATGTTTGTTGGATTTTTCTCTGATAACCATGTCTATCCTTTTCAGCCAAACCTGGGAGAGTTGTTGGGCCAATTTTATCATATGATGGAGGCGTACATACCCAGAATACCTACCTTGCTCATGGCATTTCTCCACATTATATGTTCAGGATGAACCCTGAGATTCAAGAGAAGGATGGGACAGAAGCCAAGGACACCACACAAGTTAGAGATGGAGCTGCAAAAGGCATGGTTGCTAAACCAACAGCAAGCGTGAATGTTGAGATGAACACCAACCCGTATTATCAGACACAAGAAAAAGTAGCACAGTTGCGTGGTCAAATTGCAATAGATGCAAAACTACTGCAGGCAAAAACGCAATTTGGTGTAGTCTGACTTAGCAGACTGTATGCTAACGTTCTTTCAATGGAGGAAGTCCACCTTTGAGTTGAGACAACGCGACGATTCAAGGTATGCATGTTCATTTTACCAAGCAGTTCGCCAGTGATTGGAGGTGGAATTTTTTTACACGATTGATGATACATACATCACACTGATATCTAGATAGGGTCTCTTTGTGAAAACTAGGCATTTTTTGTTCATTTTACCCTGCTGAGTTAGTATCTATGCCCCTGTAAATTTGTAGGCTCTAGCTACTGCACTATTGATCCTATTAATGAATATAATTGTTGTTCTTCATACCACCTTTTACTTCACTGCATGCCTTTTTCTTTTTTCTTTTTTCGTTAAATGTTTTGGGGTAGGGATACCGTGAATAGGGCATGGAAGCAATAACAGAAGACTCTCAACATGTTATATTTAAACATTTATCAACTTAAATGAAGTTGCTACCGTTTAGACTGTTAATCCAATCTTGTTTCCCTGCTTTCCTGTTGTCCATTTTGAAGCTTTCTTTTTTCCTGTTAATATTGAGCAAACCTTGTTGTCGTGCATCTAATTCAAATTGTTTCTAATACTCTGAGGTAAAAGATACCCTTAAGAAATACGAGGTTTTCACTTCATCAAAAAAAAAAAAGAAATACGAGGTTTTCAGAGTTCGCTGTGACATGAGTACTCAATGGAAATCTCATTTTGAGAAAATAATTGAGAATTTAGAACTTAGTCGTTTAGAATCCTTTTTTCTGCTTCCCTATATTGACAGACACTCTTGAAAATAGTATCTGAGATCATTTGCCACTAGGAACAATGATGTCAAAGTCACTAACTGTCCATTCTGCATATTCATTGCCACTGACAAAAATCTCTGTACCTAAATCAATGGATGGCCAATATCTCTTGGCTGGTGGAGTACCAGGATCCTGCATTATCGCAAAGTCACTCAGTGAGATTGGATCCTTAAACAGAATAGAAAAAAAGGGTCAAATTTGTCTATCTAATAGCCGAAATTGATCAACTTTGTCCTTCGTTAGATTTTTGGTCAAATCTTACCCCGTTGTTAGGGAAAAGTCTCGTTTTTGCCCTTGACTTCTAACAGAACTCTAACATGAGGGTAATTTTAAACCATAAAAGAAATTTGAGGGGTAAATTTGGACTTTGCTTCTAAATAATTTGGACGCCTGGAGTCCACCCATTTCAAGTTGGAGCTACCTTAATGGTAAGGGCAAATATGAGACTTTTTCCTAAGGCCAATGGTCCTAAATTTGGACGCTTGGAATCCACCCATTTCAAGTTGGTGCTACGTTAATGGTAAGGGCAAATATGAGATTTTTTCCTAATGGCAACAGTATGAAAGGACCAAAAATCGGCAAAGTTGCTCAATTTCGATTAGTACAGAGACAAAGTGGACCTTTTCCCAACAAAATATGCTTTTGCTACATTTGCAAATTAGATCTTTTGCTTAGATTAGTCACCTGGTAGAAGTAAAGGGACTCTGAAAGTTTCCCAACATCAAGTTCCCATGTTCTAGGATCACCTATCCAGCCTTCACCCTTCTTTGTTGGATATCCATATTCTCTCCAAACTGGATGGGGCAAAATCTGCAGAATTTCTTGAGGTTGGGGGTTGCTATATGGATCACACAGGTTGCAAGGTTCCTCAAGATTTTCAGCATTTCCCGGAGAACAGTAGTAGTGATAAGCCTCGTAAGGGAAGTTACTTTTGTCCGATCGATGAACACGAGTCCCATTAGGGAAGGTGTGATAAGGTGGACATGATCCTAGACTATTCAGATTGCACCATGAGCCTATAGCAGGATTTATGATCATCTCACTATATCGAGTAACGTCTGTTGTGACATCGCCATCGCAAGGTTTGCCATTGTTCTTCCAACAACTACCAATGTCCATGAGGTAAAATTGGCTCCTTTGTCCTCCACCTTTCTTTATCTCCAATGTGAATTTTACTCTGAAATTAGGTGAAGAAGGGATCTGGATATAGTTGTTAGTATAAATGTTAACTATATGTAAGAAGCAGACAAGAATTTAGAGATTTGCATGGTAAGGAAAGGAAGATAAAATGCTATTAATGAGATCAATTTCCCTTCTTCTGGTGGAGAGAAGATAATGAAGGATAGTTTTGGGTTAATTTCACGGATAGTCATCCAACTTTTATTTTATTGCAATAAAGTTATAAAAATACTTTTTGTAATGAAAAATAACTCAACTATGTCTATGTATGACTTGAAACACAAAAGAAATGCCTCAAAGTGCTAAAATTCGGTCCCGAAGACACAGGTAGCTGATAAGCATATGTGCTGAAAAACACTTTTAACTGGTGAAGCTGATTTAAAAAATAAACAATTACGTGTTTGGACAAAAGTACTGAAATTAATAATAAACAGCTAAAAAATTGGGTATACAAAGAGTTTTGTTTAAAAAGAAGTATTTTAGGGATAGAATAGTAAATATTTTGCTCAAACCTAAAGTGCTTATAAGCTGAAATTTGATAAGTTGGGGGAGACCAACTTTTGGCTTTTGGCTTATTTTTGGCTTATAAGCACTTTTAATTTTATCAAACGCGTAGATAAGCCAAAAAGTGTTTATAAGTCAGTTTGACCAGCTTATAAGCTTGGCCAAAACACCCTCTAAGTTACAACTTCAGCAACTCACCTTACATAATATTCACACGACTCTATTTTAAAAAGAAAAAACAAAAACTCATATTTTGGCCCTTAAAGAAAACTCATGATGTGCCACATGGTGAAAACCATCGGGTATTAGGTTGGTCAAAAAATGGGATTTTTCGTTACTTTTAAGTGGCACCACATGGATATTATGTAAGGTGAGTTACTGACGTGCCTATATATGACAATTTTATACATATGGCAACCTACTTGCATTTTCCTGGACTTGATTTAGCATTTTTTGCATATTTCATTCTATGTGATATATAGGCATAGTTGATCTCAAAATAATTTTGACTAGTATACAAAATAGTGAAGGGGAGCCTTGTAGCAATTGTAAAGTTATTGTGACCTATAGGTCACGGGTTTAAGCCGTGAAAGCAGCCATTAATATTTGAATCAGGGTAGGATATCTATATCACACCCCTTGGGGTGCGGCCCTTTCTCGGACCATGCATGAACGCGAGATGCTTTGTGTACCGGGCTGCCATGTTTTTAAGTATACAAAATATTCCAGGAAGGGAAACCAAAAGACTTACAGTTTTCATCATTCCCCTGGTTTGATAATGATATCCACCAGAGAATCCCATTGTGGCATCTGATCTTAAATACAACATCAACCATGGATATTTTGTTGATGTCTTCAACACATGATGAAAGATCCAACTTTTCTTCTTCCCAACTTCTTTCTCCCATCTCACTGCATAATATGATGTATCATTTTCTACTTCTGCCTTGTGAACATCAGCATCCAAATCCCAAGTTCCATAAAAACTTCCCTTAAGTTTATTGCCTTGACCTACTCTTGTATAGTTGTGATAAATCAGTGGCATGTTCATGCAACCTTCGCCGAAGCACGGAAATCCGGAATCTGGTGGAAAGGGATATGGTTTTCTGCCATTTTTAGGACATATAGCAGCTAATGTATCCATGTTTCCACTCTTGAGCATTATCATCCAAAACTGCCAAGATTTTGGCTTATCTTGGACTTCACATCTATTGCCAAGATATATTTCTTTCCATGCTGCATATTCATCAGCAGAGAATGTCCATAATCCTTGAGAAAAAGCATTTGATATGCCAAACTTATTCTCTTCTTCATTTACCCTGTGAATTAACCTGACTTTATGCAGATATACCAGATTAGTATTTCTTTAAAGTATATAACTTATATCCGCTGACAGTATTGACAAGTAATGCTATTAGTACAATTTAATCTGTTATAGAAGGTTACTTGTCTTATTTTCAACTTAATAATTCCATTTATTGTGGATAGTTACATGTAAATAATCTGATGGTGTAAAAAAACTTTTAAACTGTCAGTATATAGACGTCATAACTTTTTGTCATAGAAGGGAAGCCTTGGAACTACAGTAAAATTGTTTTTGTGTGACCTATTGGTCATGGGTTCGAGCCGTGAAAGCAGCCACTAATGTTTGCATAGTGTAGACTATCTACATTACACCCCTTGCGGTGCAACCCTCCCCCAGATGTTAATGCAGGGTGCGTTGTGCACCGAGATGCCATTTTTTTTTTACTCATGTTTTCACCCTCTTTTTTTTGTGTGTGGGTTGTGTGTGTGGGGGGGGGGGTGAGGAGAGGGGAGAGGAGGCGGGGCTTGAAATTCTGGACTTAATAGCTGTTCACTTTATATTTCTGAGGCAGGCAATCCATGACCAACTATCTGTTGGAAAAATTGTATGATTACGGAGAATAAAAGGTTTAGCTTGAGGCATGTCAAAGATACTGTCCTTAAGGATATTTTGCTCATACCGAGATGAATAATATTAGGCATATCCCTCAGGATTCAACTAAGTCTTCTAGTATAACTAGGAGCAGAAACAACAAAGATTTATGAGAAGAAAACCCAGCACAAAAGAAAAGGGTAAAACTTTTCTCACTCTATCACCTAATGAACACAAGAACACATCTATATATATAGTCCAAAATGAAATGGACATCTGATGTAAAAAACGTTAAAATCCATTTAGTATTCAAATGTCAAAGCGTTAAATCATTTATGTTACAGATTCCATAACTTATATCACTAAAAGCCATTAACGTAAAACTCATTTAAAGCCAATTCAAATAGTATCTAAATTAATGTTAGGAAACGGTCATCCAAGACCCTTTTTTTTATCAGATTCAAAGTTACAAAAAATAACTAATTTTGATAGCCATTTAATGTTAATAAAATATTATATTCAAATTGATTGGTCATATAAAGACCCATTAAAAGAATGAACCTAGATATCAATTTAAATATTCTTTTTGAGATATTAAAAATATATTTTTTTTTTTAACACTATCTAGGCACTGAAAATATAATAATAAGAATTACGCCTCAACCTCAAGTAAGTTAGAGTCAGTTATATGAATCCTCATTATTCATGTCGCTTCAGTTAAGCTCATCGTAGTTCAATATTAGATAGGAGGCACTGAAAATATACGGAGTTAAAAGTAGTAAGAACTCACTAGGTGTTGTAGAATTATTAATGTCAAAGCAGTCTGCTTCTCTGGGACTTCCCATATTTGGAGCTTCTTCACCAACCTCATTGCACTGATTCCATGCCTCAATTGCTATTCTAAGATCATCTTTTTTCATTCCAGGGTCACCAACAGCTGATACATAATCTTGTCTACAAAAACTTGGGCTGGAAAAGGTAATTGCAACAATAAGTACAGCACAAAATTGCTGCAGGAGCATTATTAGCAGTTAGATAAATGTGGTAACAACTTGGCTATTAGTTGTATGTAGTTGGTTATCACTAACCACAATAGGTAGAATATATAGACATGTCAAAAAGCTCAACGGTGTGGCCTAGCGATTAGTGAATTTGTAAGTGATTTCGTCGCATTTGCCTATATCTTGGTGCGCTTAGTTACTATACCTATATTGGTTTGAGTTATTAGGTATCTGGTGGAATAGTCGAGGTGTCTAACATAAAATACATTGTTGAATTAGAAGGGTTAATGTGTTTTTTCCACAAGTAATGTAGATATTCTCAGCAGTTCTCCAATTGTTGACTTAGACAAGAAATGGTTGGTAAGAAAATCTATGATATAATTCTTCGGTTGTCAGCAAGTTAAATGAAGCATATTGTAACAAGAAAGCAGAAAAATAAAGCATGCTCAATACCTGCGTAGGTGTAATCAGTTTTTTTTTTTTTTAAGAACTTATGTTGCTCGGACTTTCCAAAAATACTGCTACACCTGTATCAATCCTCCAAAAATGCACTACATTTGGAGAATCCGCCACACACTCAATAACATTTTTGGAAAGTCTGAGCAACATAGCTTAGAATCGCGAGGCTTAGGCCATAATTCGTGGTTCTATGGACTATGCATCAACAAGTTAGCGTATTATTCGGAGATAATTAATTAAAATATGAATTGCTGTAATTGAAGCAATTGCTTAGCATCAGCACTTACATTTATATGATTATATGTTGCCTTACAGCTGATGTCTGAAAGTAATACTTAGCGTTGAATTATCATTTTTTCATATGAACGGATCTAACAATAGGTTTGCAGGTTC
>MU752464.1:18402-30794 GCA_026770625.1 Nicotiana glauca | reverse complement strand
CCCCCCCCCCCCCCCAAATGATCTTCTGTATAAAGTATCTTTATAGTAAAGGAAACAAGGTGCATGATGACGGACTTCATTCCCTCTCCTCGGATTTTCTGGAAGTATCCCATAGCTTTAATAGACCTAATCTCTCAAATACGAAAGTCCTTACAGTTGATTTTCCAAGTCGATCAAAGACAGAAAGCTTGTTAGAAGCGGCAAATTCGTCTTTTACAGTGAAATAATTGATGCTCGCCCTTCATATGGAGATGCACACTGGTGACGGTAGCTTGTATCCCAAACCTTCACGTGGTTGTCTTATCACAGCTTCCAATGGGAGCTTCCCTAACTTTGACGGCTCATTGGGATTGTATCCAACTTTTGCAAATAGCCTGTAAGCGTTAGGATCAAAACCTTAATATGTTCGCTTTGTAGGGAGTTCCACATTCTGCAAACGATTTTGGGCCACAAACCCTGCAAGTGGCTTTGAGGACAACTTTATTGCCTCAATTCGTTTTACCAGAAGAGTTAACTCCTTTAGCATGTTAGTTTGGAGATTAGATGATTCACCTTCATTTTTCTTCCTTTTACGGACATATTGGAGCGCAGGAGTTACTTTCTTGCCATAGGATGCAATATCCCCTCTATAACATTTATTCGAGTTAGGTTGTACATCTTCAGTAACAGCTTTGGCTCTACCAGTAGTCACCTCAGCTCTTTTAGTTGTGGGCTCGTCATTCTTGCTTTTCATGACATTATCAGCTCCTTCACAATGTAGTTCTTCAAGTAGAACTTTGCATCGACGAAGTCTGACTCACCCTCGGTGAATGGCTCAGCATCAACAACTATCTTCTTCTTGACTTCACCCTCATAGTATTTTAAATATTGATGGTAGGTAGATGGAACTACTTTATTTTCATATATCCAAGGCCTTCCAAGCAAGACGTTGTATGAATCTTTGCATCGATCACATGCAACCATGCACTTTATTGCATATCTTTAATGGTGATTCCCAACCTGATCGCGCCTATGGATCTTTCCCCCCTTGGTTGAATCCTTAAATCATTACACGACTTTTCGAGAGTTCGTTCATGGGAATGCCGAGTTCTTTCATAGTGCGAACTGGCAAGATGTTCACTGAAGATCCTCTATCAACCAAAATTTGATTCACTCTTTTATCGCACATATAACCAACCAGGTATAATGGGTGGTTGTGAAGAGAGTCACCCAGTAGAAGATCGTCATTTGTGAACGTAACCTTTTCCTCGCACACGTTAACTTCTTGAGGAATGGACTCGATGAGCTTTTATAAATATGGTGCCAATGGTAGGTTTTGACTCTTTTCTTCCCTTTTATAAGCATTGCAACAAGAAGCTTCAATACCATCACGGGAAATCTTCATGCGGAACCAACATGGCAAGAAATCCTCCAAGGTCACTGGAGTCGCGCCCCTTTTTTTCCCTTTTGATGGGAAAGTCCGGGTTTCGACATTCACGGGGTGTAATGACTCATTTCCTTTTGGGAATTTGGTATTTGAAAAGTCGCCACCTAACGGATTACGGTGCGTTAGGGAACCTAGAGCGATTAACTCTTGGGTTGGTCTGCATTATCAAAGATTAGGGTACAAGCTCAAAGTAACCTCGAGGAGAAGGTGTTAGGGCCCCTCTTGGTCCACAACTGTGGGTCCCGACCGAACTTATATTCAAAAACTAGTCCATTACAAAGTAAACAGTTGAATCAAATAGGTTGCAAGTAAAGTACGTTAGATAACTCAAGTAATGAGATAAAGATTTGGACAAGTTGTAAAACAAAGATTTAATAAAAAGGGAATTTTGGTAAAGGAGGGGTCCTAGGTTGGTTATCCTATATGATCACCCCACACAATGTCCGGTAAACACTCCTCAATGAGGGGCTACACGAGATATTAGCGTGTAGTCATCATATCCCATATCTAACCTTCCTATCCCCTTAGCGGTCATGCAAAGCAAGTGTTTGATCAACGATTTCTATTGCGTGTTGCTACACGTCCCTTCTTAATGGTCCTGGAGGGAGTTAGGACCTCTACCTATAGGTGGTTCTAGACGGACCCTTAAGGTTTTAAAAGGTCAAAATTCTAAGGCAACAATCAAAATACTTAGGACTTTTAGCACATAAATGGAGCAATTAGAGGCTCAAAGTTTCCTCCTCAAACAAGCACATAAACAACATGACTCAAGCACAATTAAGAGCTTTTATTAGACAGTGTCCTAAGGCAGGATATCTGGGTGAATATGCAGAAACAAGCAACTTATTATTTTTTAGAAACTCAGGAGTAGTGACCCTAGCAGTTGCCTATGGATTTTTTTAAAGCCTGTTAGGATCAGAAAAAGATTAAGCAATAGAAACAATTTTCAGAAATGCAGTTTTGAAAATGCCCTAAAGGCTTGCCTATACGCGGAGTATTGATTAGACATTTGTATAGTGAAATAAAACAGGTTTTGAAACGGATTTTCTGTAATACTTATAGGCATGATATCTAATGAGCTTGAGGCAATTTTAAAAGACTAGTTTTAGGAAGTATGGAATACTTAGTTAAATCAATTTAGAAGTGAACTAAGAGTGGACTAAGTTGAATTATTCAGACTAGCTTAGATTAACAGGTAGGAATCCGAGTACTATTTTCTATAGGCATGATATCTATGTTTGATACTGGTTTTAAAGGCTTGCAGGCATGGAAACATACATAAAACTCTTTGTAACAGAATCTGAATTAAGTCCTATAGGCATCGCATCAACTAGTTAATCTGATTTTAAGACAATGAAAACATATATGAACACTCATCATAACAGAATCTGGATTAAGTCTTATAGTCATGACATCTATTAGTTAGTCCAATTTTAATACACCGAAGGCATGATTATTTGGAACCTATATGCATGGTTTATAAAAATTTAAAGCCCTATAAGCATGATTTCTACTCGATAAAGCTATCAGATTAAATGTAAATTCCTATGAACATGATTTCTATCCGAATTACCCCATAAAACATGTATCTACCCACCCTTTTCACTAAATACCCCAATATTGTTTACAAGTTATTACAGACCAATGAATGAATTACATAGTAAATAAGAAAAATAAGAAGCTATTCTATACGGAGCCTTCTATTAGGCCCAGGTTCCCAAAATCTCCAATGGCATCAAACGCCTCAATTCCATAGACAATGTCAGAGTCTAGATACATCAAAGTTCCCTAAGGATCTCAAGGATCCTGGGAAGTGCTTACACCTAGACTTAGTAACCAAAAATTGAACAAGTGCAGTGTGGAAGGTCCAGCCTCAGTATGCCAGAGTTAAGAGGGTTCTCAAGAGGATCCCAAGGTAGTACACATACTAGAGGGGACAGAACTTATTGACTTAGGAGTAGAGTGAAAGTGATTGACACAAGTTGAAAGGTTTTAGTAAAAAAAACTGTATTAAAACAAAAGTTTGTTTGAAGGTAATTTAGTAAAGCAACAGAGACTATTTGAAAAGAGATTGAAGAGATGAACAGAAGTCCAAACACCTTAGGACAGGTTTGTACATAGCCAGTTCACATAACCAAAGTAAATTCAGTAGTCACACACATGGGTCAAGGGGTTTGGGATACATAGAACAATTGATTGCAACACATAATCCAGCAAAGGTCTAGGACTGGTTTAGACATGCTCAGAAACAACTGACCCGGCATAGTCACAAAACCAGAAATGAAGAACAAAAGCACATAGAGGGGTGATAGGGATTTGGGGATTCATGGAGTAGATGATGGTAAGTACACAAAAAGTAAGAGATAACTAGTAAGACATGCTCAGAAGCACAAATAAGGGGGGAATATACTGATCTCAAGGAAGGGGAAGACATAATAGCATGCTAATAATGTAACCATCAACTACAAGTGTCACAACAAAACCACAAATAGAAGCAAACTAGAAAAAAAATGAACTGAAGCAATAAGAAAATCATATTGTTGTTGGAACTTTAAATTGAAACTAAAACATACCAGTAAAGGGGATAGTAAGCATAGTGAAAGAACAAGAGAAAACAATGGTTAGCCTTGGCTTGCAGCTGGCTAACTTAAAGCATTAGCAAGTAGTACAAAAGAGAGAGCAGAAAGTTTGAGTGCGAGAGATAGTTTTTGAACCAAGAGTTCGTCTCTTGTGATAATGAAAGACTAGGGTATTTATAGTTTGAAAGCAGGTAGTAAAATAGGATAGAAATCAAAGTCCATTAGTAATTAAGAAACTAAGAATCAATCAGTCAGGAAATCAAGGTAAGTACTCCCTTAAGTTAAGGGAATTAATTAAAAAAGAACCAATAGCATATAAGGCAAGAAATCAGTATATGACTAATAAGGAAAGAATCAAAGTTCAATAAGCATAGGGTAGAAAATTAGGACTAAGTTCAGAAAACTCCAATTAAGGAAATGGTTTAGTAAGAATAAGGTACCACAACAAATAAGGTAGGAGAATCAATTAATTTAAACAGGCGAGGTGGAAATTTTGGGTTTTTAAAGAAAATCTTTCCATAAAACCATAAAATAAGGAAATCAAAATCAATTAAGAGGAAGTTATGATTCTATACTCAACATATAAATAGAGTAAGAACAAACAGGCGTAGCAAACAGGCAATGCCAGCAATATCGACAGAAAGAGGCAAGTCTTGAACAATCAAGATGAATATAATCACATTGAGGTGGTATAAGTTAGGCTAGGAACTCAGTAAAACCTATTCGAAGCAAGGTAACTACAGAAACTTAACAAGAATCGAGTAGTCATGCTAACACATAAAACCAAAACAAAAAAAATCTAGAAAAAATTAGGGATTTTAATATAGGTGAGTTAAAAAATCATCAAAAACATAGAATCAATCGAGTTATGCAAAGGATAGAAGTTTGAACATAAAAATCGATTTAAACAAAGTGTAGAAGAAGTTTCGAAAAAACCCTAATCAATGATTTTTGCAAAAGAAGTTCAAGAACAGTGTATATCATAAAAGGAACAAACTTGAATCATTTAAAAATAGCACAGATCTAGGAGGTGTAAACAAAAATTAGGTTTTCAGAAGAAACCCAAATAGAAACGGAAGAACCGGTTTAGAACTTCAACGATCGTAACAAATACAGTGTGATTTTGCTCGAAATCACACCGGAGCAGCCATGAACAGCCAAAACAGCAAACCCTAGGTATAAGTCGGCATGGCCTAGGGCCCTTGAAGGCCTCATAGAAGATGAGCGAGGCGATGGAGGAACATTGGAGGCTTGGGGTTGAAGGGTGGTCACCGGAGAAGATCGGAGAAGGGAGGCGGTTGAAAAGGGGTTAGAGTTAGGTTGAGAGAAGAGAGGAGATGAGAGGATACAGAGGCGGTGCCCTTTTGGAAATTAGGTAGGGTTAGGGGGTCTTAGGAATTTAAAAAGGAAAGAAATCATATGGGCCGTTGATCTAGGAGATCAACGACCAGGATTTGATTTATGTTGGATCGGGTAGATGGGTTTCGGGTTTGGGTAAGTGTATATAGGTTCTGGGTCGGGTAATTTGGTAGGAAATTAGGCTGGAGTTGGGTTCAATTTAGGATACAATTGAAAGCCAAATATGGCTATAATTTAAATAGCTAATTTTTTCTATTTAATTTATAATAAGTAATAAACAATTTCCAGAAAATACTTTTATGTATAAAAATGATTTAAAATATATATATTTATTATTTTAAAAATATAAGGACCAATTTTACACATATAAAAGTAATTATACATTAAATGGGCTAATATTGCAATTATATGCAATTTAATCTAAAAAATACCAAATACAATTATAAAAATACATAAAAAAAAATATTAACCATATTTTAGCATAAATATAGAAATTAAATAACTAATCCATCATAACAATAATTTTGAAAATAATTATTGGTGATATTATGAATAAAAGGGGAGAAAATAAATTAATTTAAATCCCTAAAATTACAGAAAAATTGTAATAACTTGTGCATGCTTATATATGCACGTATATTCTATTTTGAAGGTATTTATGCATATTTAAAATATATATAAAAAAATTAGGTATCAACAACTGCTCCTCTTTACCTGGAAAGGATGAAATAGTTTTCGGGTAAAGAAATGATGGTTAATTTTGACCGGACGGGTTGTTTTGAAATACGGAGGCCGGACTCCGGTTTTCGAGTTGCCTACATATCCCTAGTTTTACAAGAATCAGGCCATGTGTAGTTCTGGATTCATCCGCGGAGTATGCCGATGACATTGCTGCAAGAACGAACACAAGGTGCGAAAGCGGCTATGGTGAGCGGTTAAGGTTTGAGATAGTTGGAGGGAACTGGAGCGGGATTTCTCCTTCTAACATAGCGGTTTCTCACTGGTTACCTACATATAAAAGACGCTACAAACGTATTTGCGAAAATTTAAACATGATGCAGATTTGAAGGTTGTCTTCAGACGGTTAATGATGACGTCCTTGGACCATTATGTCCTGGGTCATGAATTGTTTAGTGAGGGATTCGTAGGCCATGAATTGGTGTTCTCGGGCCATGAAAATGGTGGCTCTGAACCATCACGCCTTTGAATAATGATATGCAAGATTGAGGGATCCTTAGGCCATGACATAGTATCTTCCGGCTATAAGGATGGTGCCTTTAGACTATGACTCCTTCGGATAGATTGGCGATATTTTAGCCCATGATATGCAATAATATGATATTATCAAGACAATTCTTAGACTTATTAAGTGGAGCGCAGATCTTAGCCCGATTGGAAAGCAAATAGATAGTAAAATAGAGCAATATCTATGCAGAATGGGACATTGCTTAGTCCCATGAAAATGTGGAGGTAGGGATTAGCCCCATGCAGATAGGGAGGCAAGGATTAGCCTCATACAAACAGGGATGCAAGTATTAGCCTCATACAAATATGGGGAGACAAGGATTAGCCTTATGGAGTCAAGGATTAGACTCATGCAAATAGGGAGGCAGGGATTAGCCTCATGTAGGTATGGAGTCAAGGATTAGAATCATGCAAATATGGAGGCAAGGATTAGCCTCATGCAAATATGGAGTCAAGTATTTGACTCATGCAAATATGGAGGCAAGGATTAGCCTTATGCAAGTATGGAGTCAGGGATTAGACTCATACAAATATGGAGGCAAGGGTTAGCCTCATGCAAATATGGAGTCAAGGATTAGACTCATGCAAACGCGGAGTCAGAGATTAGACTCATGCAAATGGGGAGATAGGGATTAGCCTCATGCAAATGTGGAGTTAGGGATTAGACTCATGCAAATATGGAGGAAATGATTAGCCTTATGCAAGTATGGAGTCAGAGATTGGACTCATGCAAATATGGAGGCAAGGATTAGCCCCATGCAAATATGGAGTCAAGGGTTAGACTCATGCAAACGTGGAGTCAGAGATTAGACTCATGCAAATGGGGGCGCAGGGATTAGCCTCATGCAAACGTAGAGTCAGGGATTAGACTCATGCAAATGGGGAGGCAGGGATTAGCCTCATACAAATAGGGAGGCAATGATTAGCCTCATGGAGTCAAGGATTAGACTCATGCAAGTACGGGGACATGGATTAGTCCTATGCAAAGAGCGAATAGTAGGTAAGGGTAGTGTATTTCTTAGATGGAGATGTATTCAATATCTGATGGACTGATAGATAGTGAATTATCTTTGTGTACACATGTTTCGCGAATGCTACCGTTATGTCAAATGTGCCTGCATTCAAAGAAAAATCATAAGTTTTATGAGGGGAGGTTGGTTCTTGCTTCGTTTGCCGGCCTTGCTCTGCTTCGTTCTGAAAGCCCTTTCGAGTCCCCCTAGGTAGCACATGACTGTTATGGAAATAGAATTTTTCTAAAAGTATGCAATTATTGATAAAAAATAGAGTTATTTTGGAAACGTATTGATATATCAAGTAACTTTTGATGAACTAGTGACCGTGACTGCGCCAGTTTGGTATTGGAATTTTGAGGGTCCTCCTTAAAATTCTGCCCCAGTTTGGTAGATGATTTTTGACTGTTTGTGGATGATGGATCCTGCTAAGCTTTCTCTGAAATTTTGAGTCCTTATCAAAATTCTGCCCCAGTTCTTAACTGATTACTGACTTTTTGGCATGCGATGCTGATGGCGCTGGCTGGACTTGCTCCGAAATTTTGAAGACCCTCCTTAAAATTCTGCCCTAGTTTTTGATTTTGGGGGGAATGAAAATTTTATTATAATATGACCGAACTTATAAGACTGCCTACGTATCCCCTCTTAAACGGGAATCAGGTCAAGCGTAGTTCAATTACATCAGAAGAGAAAATGTAAAATATCTAAGCATAGTATCTCTTGACTGCATCTGAAGTGATCGATTTTAGCCAGACTTCCCCGTCCATTTCTGCAAGTATGAGTGCTCCTCCTGTCAGGATCCTGTGAACAATATACGGACCTTTCCAGTTGGTAGAGAATTTCCTTTTGGCTTCATCTTGATGTGGGAAAATTTTCTTCAATACCAGCTACCCTGATGCGAACTGTCTTGGTTTGAATCTTTTGTTGAAAGCTCTAGACATTCCGTTCTGATAAAGTTAGTTGTGACACACTGCGTTCCTTCTCTTTCCATCAATAAGGGCCAATTTTTCATAGCGGCTCCTTATCCACTCCTCATCGCTGAGCTCAGCTTCCTGTATGACTTTTAGAGAATGAATCTCCATCTCGGCTGGGATGATAGCCTCGGTACCATAAATTAACATGTAGGGGGTTGCCCCGGTTGACGTCCAAACTGTGGTGCGATACCTTAATAGAGCAAAGGGTAACTTCTCATTCCACTATTTGTGGTTCTCTACCATTTTCCTTAGTATCTTTTTAATGTTTTTGTTGGCGGCTTCTACGGCTCCATTCATCTGAGGTCTGTAGGCCGTGGAATTCTTGTGCTTGATTTTGAAGGTTCCACATATAGCTTTCATTATATCATTGTTAAGATTGGCAGCGTTGTCAGTAATAATGGACCCGGGAACTCCGAATCAACAGAAAATACGATCCTTGACAAAATTTGCAATGACTTTCTTAGTTACAGCTTTGTACGATACGACTTCTACCCATTTTGTGAAGTAATCAATGGCTACCAGAATAAACCTATGTCCGTTTGAAGCAGTAGGGTCAATAAGACCCATAACATCCATTCCCCAAGCAGCGAATGACCAAGGTGAGCTTGTTGCATTGAGCTCGTTTGGCGGCACTTTTATCATGTCGGCATGCACTTGACATTGAAAGAATTTGCGGACATACAGGATGCAATCCATTTCCATGGTCATCCAAAAGTAACCGAACCTGAGTATCTTCTTATCCAAGACGAAACCATTCATGTGTGGGCCACAGGTCCCAACATGCATGATAATAGATGAATTTAACTATAATCAGGCCTTAAATAACCACTTTCTTGTGTAGTTTTGATGATAAAAGTGATAACAAAATGCTCTTATTAGTGCTTTTCATGATTTGCAGGTGATATATGTCCAAGGAAGGCTAGAAAGTACTTTTGGAGTAAAAAAATGAAGAAAAAGAGGCCAACTGTGAAATTTCCCAAGTAAACCACGCCTGCCAGGCCTGAAGATTCAGAGAAAGGGTTTGGCCGCGGTTCCACCACGACCGCGGCAGAACCGCGGTGGAAGAGAGCTGCAGATTAAATCGATCTTCAGAGAGGGCATTTGGCCGCGGTTCCACCGCGACCGCGGTAGAACCGCGGCAGGCGCGAGAAACTTTAAGGACTAAAGTGTAAAACACGGGATTTTTAGACCTAAACCCTATTTTAAACACTAGACTTTGCCCAAAAGAGGCATGTATTGATTTTTAGAGTATCTTGGCAAGGAAAACTATTGGGAGAGAATACCCAAAACATATTTCTTCTTTTCTTTTGATTTTTATTGCTAGTTATGATGAATTCTATCTTAGTTTGTTTTCCCATAGCCATGAGTAGCTAAATCCTTTGTCTAAGGTTTTGATGGAACATATTGAGGGATGAACTTCTTGTTTATGTGAATACAAATTGCTAGTTTCAATCTCTATTTGTTCAACTTTGTTCTTGTTGTAGTTAACTGACAGGATCCTCAATTAGCTGTGCCTATTTAGTGTGCATAACTTGGAAAAGAGTGCATATTAAGGTATTGTTGAACAACACCACTCCCAAAGTATAAGAGGAATCTATAATTGCGGGTTTAAAGGCGGGATTAGGGATAACGAAGCCTTGGGTGTAATCTAAAGTGAATTGTGCTAAATAAAGTAAGCTATTGTATCTTAGGAGAGTGCATTTAGTATATTACTATGATTACTCAGGAGAGATTTACAGTAAGAAGAGCGTTCATGATTGATAGAGATGTGTTGGTAAATTTGTATGAGCATAAACAGAAGGGATTCCATCAATAGGGGAAATCATTGCCTTAGCTTCTTCTCATTATTGTTTACAACCTTAGTAGTTTAGTTTACAGCTGTTTAGTTTACTTGCAAGCGTAGTTGGTAAAGAAACATTCAACTGAGATTCAAATATTTGGGAAGCTGGTCTGAAGAGTTTAGTGGGTCTAAAGATAGTGATTGATAGGTTAACTCTCTGTGGATTCGACCTTGGGCGTAATACTCGGGTTATATTTTCAACGTCCGCATTGTCCTTTTATAAGGCATAGTTGGGCGTGATCAAATTTTGACCCGTTACCGGGGAGTTAACGGAATTATCAATTACCATTGACAAAAATACAAAAATTCTTATTATAGTCAGTTTTTCCTCTACCCAATTTCTCATTGAAAATTTGATGGTTGTTGACTTGGTTGATCAGGTGTATGCCTAGAAAGTCTACGAGGACTGGATAACTACTTGAAGGACTCTCAGAACCCGAGAAAACATTCCGGCCATTGAACCGTGCCAACAAAAGACTTTAACAGTCCCAACAAACACACAAACTCGAAATTGACATGAAAGACGTAAACGACCCCAACAGAAATGTCAGGAATGAGCAAGCTGTCTTAAATGTCAGGGGAGTTGCACCTCCTGTGCCTGAGGGTGCACTATATGACTGGGCAGAACCCACAGCTGACAATCTGGCCACTGCCATTGTTGTGCCCGCAATACAAGCTGAATCGTTCCAGATCACAAATAACATGCTACACTTGTTGCAAAACAAGGGACTCTTTTCTGGGACACAAATAGAAGATCTTCAGCAGCACTTGAAGAACTTCCTGTCTATATGCAAAACCCAAAGGCAACCCAACGTGACTCCGAAAGCAATCAGACTATTATTGTTTCCATTCTCGGTGACAGGAGCTGCTCAGGTTTGGCTAAATTCACTCCCCATAAACTCTATAGAAACTTGGGATGAATTAGTCAAGCAATTTCACAACAAGTTCCACCCGCCCAACAAAACTGCTCAACAAATTGATGAGATCGTGAGTTTCAAATAGAAACCAATGGAGACACTACACGAGACATGGGGCAGGTTTAAAGGAATGTTGGTTATGTGTCCCCACCACAGTGTTCCAGAACAGATGTTGGGACAACGGTTTTACATGGGACTGTTAGACAACATGAAAAATATTGTAGATGCCTCTGCTGGTGGGGCATTCTTGAGCAAAACTTGGAGAGAAGGTCAGAATTTGCTTGACAAAATGGCACAGAATTCGGGATGGACAACTAGGAATGCACCTATCACTCCAGTGGTGCACTTAGTGCCTATTGATCCTTCTAATATAATGTCTGAAAATATGGCGACTCTCTTGACACAAATGAGCATCCTTACCAAAAAGGTGGAGGAATCAGGGCAGAAGCAGCAAGTACATATAGTAGATACTACCAATGGGGGCTTGTGCACATCTTGCATTAGCCAGCCAATTGGTAATCCTTGGAATGCAGAGCATGATCATCATCATCAGCACCCTGAAGATATGAACTATGTGGCTAACTATGGGGGTCAGAGACAAGGAAATCAGCACTGGGGTCAGCAGACTCAGCAGCAGTACAGGACACCTCAGCCACAGTATAACACCGGAAACATGGGAGGTATGAGACCCCCCAACAACATGGAAACTTATCCCATGCCACATGGGTACAACAATCACAATCAGCAGCAAGGGTATCCCCCACCTCAGCAACAGCATGGGGGGAGGCAAGAAGATGGGTTCACTAGACTTGAAGCAATGATGCAGCAAGTTATTGGGTCCAATGCAAAAATGAACGAAAGAGTAGATGCACATGATGCATCAATAAAAAATATTGATGTGCAAATGGGCCAAATTTCAATGTCTCTGAACAATCATCCACATGGGATATTACCTGCAGACACCCAGATAAATCCAAAAGATCAGGGCCCAAAGCAGCTGATGGCGGTGAGTCTCCGTAATGGCAGGGATCTAGATGTAGAA
>MU752463.1:0-10026 GCA_026770625.1 Nicotiana glauca | reverse complement strand
TGATTTTGCTAATTTAAAACTAATTAACTTCTATTTTTATGGTATTTTCAATTAAAAACATAAAAATACTATTTTGATTTTTCTTTAATTTGTTCTTAAAATGTATTAATACCAAAATTGTAAAAATTAAAATCCTAATACTCATGCATATTTTGTATATTTTTTATGAATTATTATGCAACCAATTATCACAAAAATGCAATAAATATTTAACAAAATTTTAAAAATTATTTTATTTGGATTTTTAGGAATAATTTGCTTAGGGCAAAAATCACGTGCTCACAATAGCGTTCAGAAACATGATTTAAGGAAACGAACAGAATCAAACCAAGTAATAAGAAACACACTGACCTTTTGCGATGCAGCGAACTTGGGCGCGTCGAATAAATCTATAGATTCTGACTCCGGACTTGAACTCGCGCTTACCACCGCAACTTCATAATTTTCGAAAAAAGTGCAAAGAATAATTTCTCTGTTATAGCAAGGAGTAACAGAGGCGACACAACTAAGAATTTTAGAGTATTTTGAAGAATAAAATTGTTTGAAGATGGCTCCAAGTGTTGTCCTAAATTATTACCAAACCTCAATATTTATAGAAGAACTACTAGGGATTTTCTAGGGTTAACTTGGGCGGGGTTCTTGAAGGATTTTTCATTCAAAATGAACATTTTAAATTTGATCGTTGACCTTTCTTGGATGGACTTTGCAGACATCATGTGATTTGGTCAAAAGGCATGACTTGTTCCAGTCCTTACCCGAATTAGCGAAGCTATGGTCTGCTTCAATTGGATTTTGAAGTTGTCAAGCACAAACAAGAAAGAGGAAAAGGAATATTCTTTGGAATATCTAGATACCTAACGAGAGTAGAGAGACTTTTTGCACAAGAATGGTGCGTCACTCTTCTGATTGAAAGATATAAGAGTTTGGAATTTTCTCAAAATGGAGGAGGGAGTGAGGCGTCTGTTTTGAGGGAGATAGAGAGAGATTAGCAGATATAGGTTAAAAAAGAAAAAGTTGGGCTGTTGAATATGTTATTGGGCTAGTGAGAAATGATGGGCTGCTGAAATATGGTGGTGTAAAGGCTTTGTTTGGGCCGAAAACCATGGCATTTTCCTTCTTTCAATTAATTTAATTTTGCTCTCATATCTTAATAACTTGGAGTCAATAAAATTTCTTAAATAAATATTTGCAGCAGTAAAACTAATATATTATTTTTTTAAAAATAAATAAATAAAAATTACGTTGAGTAATAAACTTATCCAAATATAGAATTCTTTCTCCACAAAATAGAACTTTCCTCTCCCTCGCCAAATATCACTCCTAATTAATTGTTGAATCTCTCCCAATATTCATGATTATTTTCAATAACTTTCTTTCTTTAAGGGAATTCGAAGACTTAGATAAGTGGTGGAGGTGTATGGATTAAAATTAAAATCATGTATTTGCAAACAACTTGAAAATAGTCCATCGTGGTAATTACACAAATCGATTGGCACGATTTGATTGAAATTCGCATTCACTAAAAATTATTCTTGATACTTCAAAACCTATGACCATTTTTAAATAGCAACCAAAAAAATAAACATGTTTTTTTTCAAAAGTCTACGAAACTCCAAAAGTATGTTTATAATACAGTACTATATGTTGTGTGTATTTTATGTGCATCACATATATATATACACACACACACACACATACACACACACACATAACGTGTATAAACTAAGATATATGCATCCAATGTGTATAATAATAATAATAATAATAATAATAATAATAATAATAATAATAATAATAATAATAATAATAATAATAATAATAATAATAGACTAATCACGTCAACAATTATAACAATAATAGTAATAAAAAGTAATAAACAATTAAGATAGGGCATGAAATTATTAATGACTAGGGAGCACTAGAAAATTAATCAGAAGAAAGGTAGGACAAAATTTGGGTATCAACACATGTCATAGGAATTACTTTGTATGGTGTGACTGTTCTTTTCTTTTTCTTCCACTTTCTCTTCCTTTCTTTTCTTTCTTCCCTTTCTCTTTTTTGTTGTTTTGTTGTTTTTTTATTTTTTTCTTTTTCTTTTCCCTTTTTTTTTAATCTTCTTTTCCTTTTCTCCTTCCTTTTTCCTTCTCTCTCTTTTCATTCTTTTTCTTTTCTCTTTTTCTTTTACTTACCTTTCACGCTTGTGTTTCTTATCTTTACTACTAATTCTGAAAGAGGGGTATGAAATAAAAAAAATAAGGCTCAAAGGGGTAACGAAGGATAAAATGTTTAGATAGCAGAACAAAATTCCTTCGTCATTTCAATCTCCAAAACATGCCAAGTACAACAACACAATTAAACAAATCAAGAAAAATATTTGTACCATCTTTTGATTGTACCAGACTTGATAGCCATATCCACACCTTCGCCTTCTACATCTGTTGAATACAAAGCACCATTGGACAACACTCTTACTCTCCTTACCACGAACAACCCTTGTCAATTTGGCAAACTTGCCTTTAGCTTCAACCCGATGTGGCATGATCCATTTCAATAGGGTTTCTTTATGTTCTATCTGCCCTAGTTTCACATGGTGCAGGCTTCAAACGATCTCAAAGTGCCCAAATCTGTTCTTATTTCCCTCAAGTGCCCCTGTCATCTTCAAAATTGTCTCATTGCTTCCTGGATAAACTGATTTTTAAAGATTAGGCTAAGAATTATGCTGTGCATGTCATGTCACTAGAACCAGCATGAAAAGAACTATAAGAGGAGAAGAGAACTAAACAGAAATGACTAGAAATAGCAGAAAATAAAGAATTGCATTAGACAAATGGGGAAAGAGTTTGGACAACAAAAAAAGCACAATAAACTGGGGTACAATTCTTGGAACAAACCTATACAACACTAAATGAGATACTACGGCCAAAGGAACCAGACAAATAAAAGGATAGAAGGGTTTGAGTTACAAGACAATATCCAGATTACAACCCTGAAATAACCTGGACAATAGAAATGACAATAAACTAAGCTACCAAAGCTCCTCTCCGGCTAACCAAGAAATGGAGCATCTTTCCAATTACCAAGCATAGTATCTTAGCCACTGAATTCTACATCAACAATACTAGGAACTTCACAAGTCTTTATCATATTGTTCTTAACAAGTTGCTTTTGGGTTCTTTTTGCCTGCTCGTTCTTAAGATCAACCTCTGATAGCGCTGAAAGCTTAGTAGCACATGGGCTTTCGAGGCTCCCAGAAGAGTTCTCACATTCTTTTTCAAAATAAATCATACCTACCATATGCGTCTCATTATGCGCAGGTGATGGACTTTGGCTAGTGTTTGTTGCATCCGGATTTTGCACGAAAATCTCGCCTGCATCAATAAGCTTCTAAATCTCATTCTTCAGATTCCAACACTTCTCTATATCATGCCCCGGGGCATCTGAGCAATATGCGCACCTTTGAGAAAAATCAAACTTCTTTGGAAGAGGGTTTGGCATTTTTATCTGGATCGGCTTCAACATGTCCAATTTCCATAACCTCTAGAACATACTGGCATATTACTCTCTCAATGGAGTGTAGGTTTTCTTCTTCCACAACCTCTCGTTCTTAAATGCTTGATTGGGCCGAAAACTTGATCCAAGGGGTTTTCGATAGGCTCGTGGGGTAGATAGTCATTTTATGGAGCTGGGTACTGGGAAAGTGATGTACGACTTTGGGAGTTCTGTGGAGAGAAGTAGCATTGGGGAGGGTCATCTAGTGCACAAGGATATCCACGGGGGCAATGTCGAGGCTGGAAGTGTCGATCAGGAAAGCCCATCGGATCATCTTTTCTATTTCTCTTTCTTTCACCCAAGCTTACTGGGATGTTCTGAATGTCTTTCGAACAACTCACGATTTTTCCTGACTTGATTCCTTCTTCTACTAGCTCCCCCATTTTTAACACATCATTGAAAGGCTTTCCCAAGGCCGGGATCAAATGACTGAAGTAGGTGGGTCCCTAGGCTTGTAGGAAAAGCTCAGCCATTTCTTCTTCCCCAACCGGGGTACTGACTCGAGCAGCTTGCTCCCTCCATCCGAACCCAAACTCTCTAAAGCTTTCTTCCGGCTTCTTTTTCATTCTAGATAGGGAGGAGCGGTCTGGGATAACGCCTAATTTGTATTGAAAGTATCGAACAAAATCTTGGGCCATGTCACCCAATGTAGGCCATTTACCGACATATTGACGAGTATGCTGGTCCAAAACTGCCCCAGTCAGGCTCTTACTGAAATATGCCATCAACAGGTCATCTTTCCCTCTAACACTTCTCATTTCACTGCAATACACCCTCAGGTGGGCTACCGAATCTCCACACCCATCATACAAGTTAAATTTTTGTACTTTAAATCTCGCGGGCAGGCGAACGTCGGGGGACACAAACAGTTCTTTGTAATTCATGCTACCCTGGTCTCCCATTCCTCGTTTGTTCTTGAAGGACTGTTCTATGCCTTTTAGCCTCCTGGGTATCCCATCTCGCCCTTCTCTTCCTGTGACTTTCTCATGTTCAGCATAAAGCTCATCCTGAGGGCTCTGCTTGTATGAGTCAGGAACCTTGTGGACAACCTCTACGGGGTAGTATTGGTCATCATGAGCTTTGAGTGGGTGTTCATTGTCGGGGATAATGGATGTGACAGGAGGGCACTTTTAGGGAGAGGTAATTGGAGGACGAGTGATGAATCTACTAGGGTGGTTGGGACAGTTGTGATAAGCGGGTGTATCTAGATAGTACGGAGGATCATCTGGCATTGTGTCCGAAATTTGGGTAAGGGTAGTATCTTGGAAGCTAGGTGGTGGCGGGGGTGGTGCCTTCCCAGTCATCCAAGCATGATACATGTTCGACATGTGTTGTCTTAACATCTTTACCTCTTCAACCAACCCATTATCCTGTTCAACCAACTACTTTCGGACACCGGTACCAACCAACTCGGTTCTGTTGTTGCCAGACATAGCCCTTTTGACTTTGTGTTGTAGAAAAGAGTTACCACTTTAAAACCACAAACCAACCACTCTTCTTCTATGAATACAACAAAATAAAACCATCATGTTAGCGTTAGGGCATTTAAAATAAGATAATCTCATTTTACGTGCAATGCACCTAGCCACAGTTATCGGTTCTAAAATGACTTCGAGGGTATAAAGGTCAGTTGACATCATCCCAATTTGTTCATTTCAACCTCTCTTTTCTTTGATTTTCTAGCATTTGCTTGCTCATTTTTCCTTTCTCTTTTTCCTTCTAATTATCGCTCTTTTTCTTCCTTCTCATTTCTCACCTCCCACAATTTCACCATCTTTTCTTTCTTTTTCTCTCTTTTTCCCCCTTTTTCTTTTTTTCTCTTTTTTTTCTTTTTCCTATTCCTTTAGTAAAAAAATAATTCAATTAAACCCTACGTATGTTGCCTACGTATCATGACCCCGCATGAATCAGATCTTTGCGTAGTTCTGGAAGATCGAGAATAAAGTAAACAAACTGACGTTTTCTTTTTTTTTCTTTCTCTAATGACTACTCTGATGAGAAAAAAGAAATAAAATAAAAAAAGCAAATCCTTTTTTTGAATTATCAAGACTTAATGTTCTAAGACCTATTCTAAGCTCAAGCTTAACGGGCATGTTTTTTTCTTTTTTTTTCTTTTGAAACAAATACTCTATCAAGGAAAAACTCTAGAAGAGAAAGTTATTTTTTGATTCTTCTCTCTTTTTTTTGTTTTTTTTAAGAAGAAAATTTAAAGAATAAACCACAGAAAAATATTTTGGATTTTCAATTTTGATTGCATAAAGAAGAAATTCTAATGATAAACAAAAGATAAAGTATTTTTTATTTCTATGTACAATATCCTAAAGTTCTAATGAAAATAAAAGAATTTTTTTATTTTTCACAAATTTCCCAAAGAAACACCTCAAAAAAAAATCTTTTTGAATTTTGGAATTAACACCTTAAAGAAAGCTTTTAATAAAGTACTAAAAGAAAATTCTTTTTTTTTAATTTTGGTCCTAATAAAGGGAGTTTTTCCAATTAAAGAACGATCGAAACGGGATTTATTTCATTAAAAGACTCAGAGTCGCCACTTGGGAGATTTATGGTATCCCAAGTCACCGGTTCAAATTCCGAATCGAGGAAAAGATTGACTTTGTATTACAGTCCGCGAACCAGAAGTCCGGGTAAGGAATTCTGTTAACCAGGGAGAAGGTGTTAGGCATTCCCGAGTTCCGTGGTTCTAGCACGGTTACTCAACTATTAAAAATGACTTATTATCTGACTTTAAAACAATTTGGACCTATGTGTATTCTTTACTTTTAGCCGCTTTTGTTCATTTTTAAAGAAGATTTAAACTCGTCTAAAATATGTCTTTGGACCGTGTCACATGAAATGCACCCGCAATCCGAAACACATTCTATTCAACGTCATAAGAATTTGGATTTGGGTCACATGAAATGCACAACCGAGTTTAGGAAGTTAATATTATTAAATATACGCACCTAAAGCAATTACGCGTTTTGACTTTGCGGGGGCCATAGGAATTTGCTAAATGGCATGCTTCAGATTCTAAGGATTTAAAAGAAAGTTAATTAAAATGAGGGCAATGCAATTGTCATTTTTGTTTGGCACAATGCACCTCAAAATATTCTATTTTAAGGTTTCTATACTAACTCATGAGGGCGATAAATTGTTATTGAAATAAAAGAGCTTATTGACGTGCATTCACATCTCCTCGTACCAATTATGAAATGAATGAAAACTTGCATTCAACTGTATGAATCGCTATAACGCGACGATGGCTATTGGAACCTTCATAATATTCAATAATCAAATGAAAATATAGAACCTCAGGATCACAAGCTGCTGGAAGGTTTACTATTACAAGTTCTCATACTCTACAGAATATTCACAAAGACCGAATGTTACATAAAGAAAATCTACGTACATATGGTTTACTACTTAACATGAAAACCTACCAACTAAAGAAATAAATCAAATTAAATTAATTTCATGAATCAGTAACTTAGTCATATAAGCACAAACTTATCTCCGAAAATTTTGGTACAAATTTCACCACCTAATGTGGATTACTCAAAATTCCCAAACTCAGGTGAGAAAAGCACTAAGAAACACGACACCCAACTCATCAAATGATCTTAAAATAACCAAAATCAATCAGAAAATCCAACTACCCACTAAGTACTAAAAATCAATAATCCCTAAGATAAGGAGAATAGCAAGTCAAATTAACGTAGCAGCAAACTGCCAAATAGCTCACGGCTAGGAATAATTCGAATGTTCCTTTTTAAATCTCAAGAAATACTCAAATTCATGAACTAACATAATGAGATAAGTATAAGAAACGGACCTTCTTAAGCGAATTATTCGATTAATGGAACTCAAAGTAACATTTATGTTCAGCCAAAAAAAAAAAAGCAGCATCAGAATTTGTCCTAAAAATTGCAGCGATCAGAGGTGCCAACGGGAACAGAGCCTTGCGCCGGCGGAAGGAACAACTGTATCACAGCAATTCAAGAGATGACAAATTGAACGAATCTTAATTGTGGAATGACGAAAATCAACATCTTTGGCTTCCAACTCTAAATCCTAAAGGGAAATGGGTTTTTCGCGTTGATTACAAGCATTTGTTTTATTGCCAGTTCCAGTGGCTTTCATCGATCTGGATGAGGAGCTTCAATTTTTCCTTTGGACTTAAAATTCGGTCTTGTGAAGGATCTACAAGGCGGAAGAGAAACTAACATTTTTTCTAGGGAGTGTAGGTCTTTTTTTGTGTAGAAATGGTTGGTCGTCTATTTTAGGCATATATGGTGTTAATTTATAGGGGTACGAATTAGGTTAACGGGGGGAATGGGTATGGACTCAATATTTGGGCTATCCCAAATTGGGCATTTTCAATTAAGACCAAACAAAATTAGTCCCAAATTTAATATTATTTCTTGTAACAGAAGACCAAAAATATTACACCAATTATTAATTAATCCTATTTGAGTAAAATAAATATTAAAATAAAAATGACCGTCAAAATAAACTATTTTTTTTGTATTTTTCAAGATTAAAAATTACTACAAAACAATAATGGAACAATTTTTGTAATTTTTATTTTCTTGTAATAAAATAAAGTAAAATAGTAAAAATTAGTTAAAATAACGCTATTAGGCCTAAATTAAATATTTACATGCTAAAATATAAAAAATCTTGGGGAGGGTAAAAAAATCACATGTCTACACCAGTGGCTTGGGACACCATAAATTATCTCAAGTGGCGACTCTGAACTTAAAAATAATCCTGTTTCGATTGTCACTTTAAGTTAGAAAAAACTCCTTTATACCCTTCTGGAGGCTAGGAAAAAGGAAGTGTGACAGCTCTGGCAACTCTGCTAGGGAACAGAACCCAGAATCTCTAGTTCAGGGTTCAGAATTCGAGCTTAGAATATCTGTTATAGTTGGCTTTATTTGTTATCTAATTTTTATATGTTTAAGCCTAATGTGTTAATTTCCGCTTTTTACCGCTTTGATATTGTTTGGACTGTATATAAATTATTACAAAACTCTTCTCCTTCTGAGTCTTCTAAATCATTTAGGAAGTGTGCACTTCATGTGACTTCTCTTCTGTTAGAGTCATATCCCAATTTTAGAACAAGGTTCGGACAAGTTGCAAAGCCGTTGAAGCTTCTGCATTCCCGGTACGCTTCCCCCCCTCCCCCCCGGCTCGAGCTGTCCGCCCGCGTAAGTCAGGTTTAGAACAAATAAACTCAGGTTTTTAAACCTAGAATAACATAGCCTTATGCCGGATCCCTAGTAGGAACGTTTGTTGCATCACGTGCATTTGACTTTTGGGACGCAATACAGGGGTTGGGTCCGTCTAGGACAGGTGTACCCAAAATAACAGACCATCTTGATGCATCCTATATGCTACATGTTGCATTTCTTCAAGGGTAAAAGGGTTAGTTGGTGGAAAATTGATAACTGAGGGTAAATAAAAAATAAAAATAAAAAAGAGAGGTGAAGTGTGAGGATAAAGCATGGAGGGCCCTATTATATTTTCTGTCACATTATTGTTAAGAAAGAAAAAAGAGCTTGAAACTTCAAAAAAAAAAAAGATTTTGCACTTTTTCATCATTTTTCGAAAATCAGAAAATAAAAAAAGGAAAAAGAAGAAAATCCAAAAAGAGTTTACATGTTTCATCATTTTTCAAAACAAAAGATAAAAAAATGTTTTTTCTCTGAATTAGTTGTTATTTTTATTTCTCGCCCGTATCCAATCTGCCCGAATTACACGAACCTTATTCTCGTCTCTCGGGGCGAGATACGTAGGCAACCCACATAGGGTCCGGATTTCCTAGTAAATCTTAGGTTCTTGGCTTTGCGGGGTCTTAGCCAAATTTTGCAGTTTTAGCCACCTTTTGTGTAACGACCCGACCGGTTGTTTTGAGCANAGGAAGATCGGAGTTAAATTTAAATGAAAATTCTCATTTGAGAAGCTTAAAGTTGAAAGAATGAAATATGATTGGAATTTTGAGTAAATGACCTCGGAATCAGGATCTGAAGGTTCCAGCAGGTTTGTATGATAATTTCGGACTCGGGCATATGCCCGGATTGGGTTTTGGATAACCCGGGAGCATTTTGGCGCTAATTGTGGAAGTTAACATTTTGGAAGAAATTTCTTAAGTTTGGCTCGGAGTGCATTTCAGTGTTATCGATGTCCGTTGGGGATTCTGAGACTATGAATAGCTCCGTATGGTGATTCTGGAGTTGGGAGAGCGATCGGAAGTGAATTCGGAGGTCCGTAGTCTTTTTGGAGCAATTTGGCTAAAGTTAGAATTTGAAGGGTTTTGAGAAGTTTGACCGGAGGTTGACTTTTTGATATCGGGGTCGGAATCCGATTTCGAAAAGTGGATAGGTCCGTAATATCGAATATGATTTGTGTGCAAAATTTGAGGTCAATCGGACGTGATTTGATAGGTTTAAACATCGAAAGTAGAAGTTGGAAAGTTCA
>MU752459.1:54028-66677 GCA_026770625.1 Nicotiana glauca | reverse complement strand
GAGAAAACCTAGAATTTTTTATTTTGACCAGGAAATTGGACATGGAATTTACAACTGACTTATCATACTGGAGGTGGAATGGATCGACGTTTCATTTTTGTGTGGAAATTTTCTTTGGGATGCCCAATATATCCACATGGCTTAAAGAAAACAAATGTGCATTAGCTATTAAGAATTGAATAAAGTTACGTGGTTCCCAGATTTTGCAGCCTATATTGGCCTTCTTGCTATGGTTATTGAGGTCCCAATTGAACAGGGTGGAGACCTTCTGTGGTCAAACCTATAGCCTCTATCATGTCGAGATCCATGATGACATCCCTGATCTCTTCTTTCTTTGACCTCAACCCTATTGATTGTGATGCCTATTTTTCTTTATCTTTTTCGGTAGGATTGCCGGGCTGTGCAAGACAATGTGATACCATTACCTAGATATGCGATGTTCCCCGTGTATGCTGAATATTCGCCATGGAGTTGGGAATTTAATTGTTTGGTATAGGCTGGAGGGGATGGCTCTCATAGTTGTATCCATGGTCGCCCCACCATGGCATTGCATGCTGTAACATGTTTACGACTTTTTCTCTGAGGGAGATGCAATCTTCTATTTTGTGCTAGCATTCCTGGTTGAACTCACAGAAGGCATCAATTTTTTTAGTGTTTGACTCTGATGTCATTGTTGGTGAATACTACACTTTTGTTCCGAGTTTCCCAAGAGCGTACACTATTTTTGAAGGTGATACAAAAATTGTGAGCAGATAATAAAGGAGGCATACTTTCTTTTTTCTGATGAGTCCATATCCTTGGCCTGGATGTGCCTTATTCAAAGAGAAGGGAGGGTGTGGCGGCCACCCTGAAATATGGTTGGTGTCGTGCTCAGTTAGATCGCGGAATCGGGTGATATATTGTTGTGTTGTCCCTTCATTCTTTTTTGGATTTGGCTTCTACCAAGGATAGCATGTGAGTTTGTCCCATTGAGTTAATGCTCGTCTGCTTGAACCTCAACAGAATAAGAATTGTGGATTTTTTCCAAAGGGGTAGGAAGATACTTCATCACTCGGCTCAACAGTTTTCTAGTTGCTCTTGAACTATCTCTACTCAGCCTGCTTTGGAAAGCTACGATCACCATCCCTTTGGATACGTTCGGCAGAGTCATCCTTACTCTGTTGAATCAGGCAAGGAAGTCCCTCAATCCCTCTCCCAAGGACTGCTTAATAGCAAATATGTCGTTTACTTTTGCTTCAGCCTTCTTGGTTAGGGCATGGGCAGTTACGAGTTTATCGGCCATTTCTTTGAAAGATTATATGGATTGGGCTAGTAGATATTAATACCATTTTAATTCCGCTCTCGGAAGGGTTTCACAAAACTAAACAGAAAAATGGAGAATATTTATTTCTTAGCGAGGTTGTTGACATTTACGGTGACGTAGTGAGTCGCGTGATCTTCAGGATTGATTTCTTCGTCATATATCCTAATGTAGGGAGGAATATTTAACGTCTTTGGTATGGCATGTGGGGCTACATCATCGCTATATGGATGCTCTACGAACTTGTCGGTATCTTGTCAAATCGTTCCTAGTGTCCTTTCATCTGGTCTGGGAGTGCCTTATTGTCATTCTTCATTTCATCCATCCTCTTTAGAATGGCAGTGAGGATGCTCTCACCTACACTGTCAATAATTTTATGAGTTCTACCTGTCATTGAAGGGAGGGTCCAGTTGCAATGCTCGTCCGTTTGTTCTATTATGGAAGCCCTTGCCTGTTTCTGCAGTCATGCCTGGAGCGGGTCTGTTAAGAGCACTCATAGTGTGTCGGTCTACCATGGTTAGAGTAGCTTTTTCAATTCTGGGTGTCCCTTCTTCTGCATTCGTGGAGGTTTATTTTCCGTTGGGTTTTTTATGTTGTTGTGTGAGGTAAGGGACCTCTCTTACCTAGGGGACGCATCGGGCATCGTGTCCTCACCTACTGTTTCATAGCTTTCGTTGATGATATTCATGAGGTTAGTTGGGAAGTCACTTGATATTTTTGACTTTTCTCCTTGGTTACTTGCCATGTAGGGTTTTGTATACATAAAGTAATTCTCCTTGGCTATTTTCCATGTAGGGTTTTGTATATAGAAGAAAGGAGATCTCGGGGTTTCTGACATTAGTGACTTGTATTAATTGTATATCTAGAAGAAACTAAGAATTTAGATAAGAAATCCCCACTGACGACGCCAAATTATTTGGCCAGAAACTATAGATCTTTGTTCAACTAATTAAATTCATATAAATGGGGGTTAATCTTAGCTAGCAATATTTTCCCAATGATGGAGTTCTTGGAAGTACAATAAACACTGCGCATGTATATTTTGACAATAGAGGCAACATATAATCAATTTACAAGAAATCAAAGGCAATAATTTAGCATTAAATACTGATGAATAAAAATAAATGTTATTCAATTAAATAGAATGAATGTGTCACCCAAGAAAGGATGGAATTAGTGAATGTTCTTTCTGGCAATGATGAGTGATTGATGATCCTCTGATTACCTTAGTTATTCTCGGATCTAGCGGAAAAGTGTAGACAAGAATCTTAGTGAATAGGTGATGTTTGTATACTTGTAATGAAATCTTATTCTCTTTCCAAAGTCAAAGTGTATTTTTACTAATGAATATAACATGTCCACTATCATTGTGTCTCTTTCTATTTACAGGGAACATGTTCCTAAAAACCCTAAGAGTACAAGTCCAGAGAATATTTACTCCTACCTCGAAACTAGTCATTATAGCTCTACTAAGGGTGCTAGACCTCGTCCTCGATAATAACTCCTCGACTTCAGTCTTGCTAACTCTTCGACTGCGACATTCGCTGATAATTAGATTACTTCGAGCATGGCATCCCAAGAATGTTTTACTAATATATTTTTGACTAAATATGGATTTTGACCCATAGAGTTAGTCCCTCAACAAAATATTGATGAGCGGACATTATCCTTTATAATACGATTTGATCATGTTTACTGAGCTCGTCGTCGTGAAGATAGGGCTACGTAGCCTTCTAAGGTTCGCCTATTTTGAATTTTTGAATTACCTAGGAAGTCTATTATATCCATCTGGTCCAATAGGAGAAGTGATGTCATGACATCATACGTCGATGCCGTTTCCCGATGTATTGCATCAATTTAGGTTAACCCTTGATTGGCTCTATCATTTCGATTTTCGTGCTAATGATGACCCAATCTTTCAATTTTGGTGCATCTCAAAACTTATAAATAGAGGAAGGTTTTTCGATTTTGAAACTTTTTCCAAACTTTTTCTTCTCTTTAACCAATAGCCTATCCTTCATCTTCTCCACAGAACCTTTTTACTCCCTATTTTAGCGATTTGCATCGTTCCTCTTTCCCTTTTGCTTGTTTTTATCCTTCTTTACATTGAATCTTGTCTAACATACTTTATGAGGCTAGTTTGGGGAGTGGTATTGCTCCCTTGGCAGTGGTGTTCCCTCTCATGAGGTGAGTGTTCTCCCCACCATTGAGGATGGAACCTTTCTGTCCGTGGAGGAGATACTCCTATGCAACCCTGATTCTATATCTGATTTCACCAAATCACCAGAAGCCGAACCTGGAGCCTTTTATCCAGTGATGGCGATGAAGGAGTTGGTGGAGCTTAAGGCCAAATTCAACCTTCCTAATCATATCGAGTACAAGTCCACTGTCCTGGGTGTTGCGCCCTTGATGCCTACCCCTTCAAAGATGGCTATTCTCTCTCCCTTCTTCCACTAGCAGAGGCATTATGTCATCACTATGACATTTTCCTTTCGCATCTCGCATCGTACATTTTCAAAGCCAAAAAGATGGTCACCAAATTTGCTGAGCTGGCCGGGGTCGAATTGACACTACGACCCTTAATCCATCGATTCACTCCTAGATTTTATAGAGGGACTTTGTTGAACCTTCGCCACCGAGGGGGAAAATGCCTGTGGTGAAGATGGATGACAACGAAAGTCATCAAATCTGGTTCAACTTCTTCTATGTTAGCACTAAGGACATTGTGACCAATGTTGACGTCTTTCCCAAGGCTCGTATGTATTTTTATTTCTTTATTGTGTTTGGTCCTGAATCTTGACTTCTCGCCTTCTTCTTTTGCAACCAAGACCGCACCTCCTCTATTTGACCCCCATATTTCCGACTAGGTCAATCGATTCCTCCCTCGCACCGTAGGTATTCGTGAATGGCCATATTTTTTTAAAAAGTTTGGGCTCGCTCTCCTTTTAACAGGTAATTTCCTGTTTACCATCGGTGTCTCAGCTCTTTTTTTAATTTTCCCTTTTTCTATTTTTTTCTTTCCTTTGGCCAGGGAATGTACAAAGAAGTTGAGAGCTCCTGCACACTCGTTTTGGAAGAGGAAAGCTATATCGGTTTCTACCCTGCTTCGACTGCGGCTGATCCTACCCTTTTTTCAGTCCCTCATGTTGCTGCATCAAAATTTGTCCATGCTTCTACTAGGAGATTTTGGATTCTCTCTTATATTCTCTCATCGACGAGAACGATGAACCTTTTCCTAGGGATGGAGATTCGATGCCTCGTAAAAGGAGGGCCATGAATGTTGGGGGAGAGAGTTTGGTAACCGTCAATATTGCATATTGTGAAGGATATGAATATGCATCCTGCAGGGTATGCGATCGAAGGCGTGGTGAGCAGAGATGGCCCTGATCTTTCGAGATTGAAAGAGGCCTCTTCTTTCAGGGTTTCGGTAGAAGTGCCTTCTTTGACTAATGATAGAGGAAAGGTTGTTGCTAAGAAGGATATTGGGTTTGATCCTGACATGGATGTAGACGAGTGGAGGATGTTCGATGAGGGGCTTACTCAACTTGAAGTGAGTTTGGAAGAGGGTTCAAGGACTATTACGATCCCAATGGATTGTAATCTTCTTTTAGACGGTGGGGAGATTATTACCTCCATTTTCTCTCTTTGTACTGACATTGAGGGTACGACCTTCAAGACTATACATAACTACGCCCTCTCAAATATTATTATTATTCTCACCCTTTAGGTAAGTACATTTGTTGTTAGCGATTATCCTTAGGTTTGGTTCTTTCATAATATCTAACTTCATTCAATCATTTTGTAGACGTCCGTATCAGTGATTAATCTCATAGGGGTAAGAGATGTAAACATATCTATGTGAAGTTGAAGGACAAATACTACAGTTGCCTTGATAAGTATTGGGAGCTTAGGTGCCGGCTTCATGAAGGCGACAATGTGTACCGACTAAGAGAGGACATAAAGGCAGGAGATAAAGAGCTAGTGCGGGTAGTGAGGAAGTGAAGCTTCCTGGAGGGGACGTTGAGGAACAAAGAAGGAGAGATTAGTCTTAGCATGGGGGTCGAAGCCCAATGCAGTGACCTCCTAGCTCAAGTACTCTCGTTCTGAGGCCAACTTGAGGAATGTCAGTTTAGGGTGGAGATTATCAGTGGCGAGGTCGTTGCAAAGCAAAAGAAGCAAGAGAAGGCAAAGTCTACGTGGTCAGAGGCTTTGAGGAAGGAAGAATCCCTTGAGGTGGTGATCCATGGTCTCCGTTCTAAGTGATAAAATGATTTAACGATGCCAAGGCTCAAAGAAGAGTGGATCGATGAAAGGATTGGGAAGTTGGATAAAGAAACTTCTGATCTCCACGATCGAGTTGCTGCTCTAGAGGCCAAAAAGGCCTAATTACTGGCATGGCCATCCTCTTACCGAACTTTAGATTCTCACAATGTTCCTCGAGAGTTATATGAGGAATGAATTCATGTCGAGGTCCAGTTAGATATCTTTTGAGATTTTCATACAGTGGGACTAGTTTCTGAAATTGCCCTTGAAGTTGTTCGTATTAAGGATCATTAAACTCAAGTCATTTGTGGGTATGATGCTGCTAAGCTTGAGGTAAATGAGAAGAAGGGGGGTGGGGTGTAGACCGTCTTGAGGAGAATGTATGGTATGATATTTCTTATATTGAGGGAGACAGTGGTAATGGCGAGGGGGGTCGAGATGGCGAGGGTATTGCTTATCAGAGTGGCGATGGCATTGAGGAACAAGATGGAAAGGTCATTGAAGATTATGATAACGGCGACCAGTAGTTTTCTTTTGACTTTTTTGTGTATTTTTGTCGGCGTCTTCGCGAGCCTTTGTAAACAGTTTTACGTATGAAATATCAAAGTTGTTCCTTGCATATTTTTCCCTTCATATGGTCTTTTTCTGTACTTGTACGTCTCTTTGCTTCTATTTTTTGCTCGTTTCTCTTTTGTATTTCTTATTGTTTTATGTCTTTAAGCCGGTTGTGGCCTTGGAGCCAAATATTCATAGGTCATGTATGTTTCTTTATTGAAATGTGGCCGAAAGCCAATACGTATTTGTTCGAGTGACGTCAAACATAAACTTTTATTAAATCACGACCGAGGGCCGATAGGTGTTTGTTCGAGCTTAGTCGAACATGACTTTTTGTTACATTGCGATTGAGGTCCGGTAGGTGTTTGTTCTAGGGGGTCAAACATGACCTTTTATTTAATAGTGGTGGAGGGTCGGTAGGTGTTTGTTTGAGTGAGGTCAAATAGGACCTTTCATTAAATCATGGCCAAGAGATGATAAGTGTTTGTTCAAGCAAGGTTAAACTTTCACTAAATTGTGGCCGGGGTATTTTAGGTGTTTGCTCGAGCATGGTGGAGCATAACCTTAATACGAAAAAGGTGTTCTATGAAGTGTAATTTTCTTATTGATTTGACGTTGTTGCTTTAGTTACATACTTGTAGAAAATTATAGATTTTGGGTGTTGGTTGGTTTTTTGTCCCTGTCCCAGTTTACCTAATCCCTTCATTACTTGACTTGGAGAGTATTGAGAATTTGAGCAAGGAAATAGTAACAACGATCCCACCCTCGCGTACTTTGACCCGAAGTGTTCCCTTTGCCACCTCATTAAAGCCCACCTTGAGAAAACCCAAATGGCACAAAACTCAGGTGAGGGAAAAAGAGTACAACTTGGCGGACACTTTTTCTATCAGAAGTCGAAGTATTTTAGGTGGCTGATGTTATCATTTTTTTGTAGTTGCTTTCCTTCCATTGTCTCTAGTTGGAACGAATCCTTGTTCGCTTTGGCTGTGATTTTGTAGGAAGCATCCCAATTTATTACCAGCCTGCCTTCCTTGGAGTCTTTGCTCGTTTGAGTTTTGGCTTCAGTACGTAGTCCCCGACCTTCAATGATTAGCCTTTGCTTTTTTGTTTTAATAGTGTTCTGCTTGTTTTTGGGCGACCATTCTTATGTACTCCATATCTACTCGTTCATCGATTTCGTCAAGTTTCTGCCTTCTTCTCTCATCGTTACTCATGTTGCTTTCATAGGAGTACCTTAAGATGGGTTCTCTGACCTCAATTGATATTTCTTCCTCGGTCCCATAGACCAAAGAGTAGGGTGTCTCTTCTATGCTCGTCTTCAGAGTTGTTTGGTAGGCCAATAATACTTCTGGTAGTATTTCTGTCCATAGTCCCTTGGCATGTTCTAGATTTTTCTTCATGATGTTTAGTATCGACTTATTGGACGATTATTGCCCGTTACCCTTTGGGTGACATGAGGTTTAGAATATGCTCTTGATATATAATTTCTCAAAGAACTAGACAGTTCTCTTTCCTGTGGACTGGGGTCCGTTATCACAACTGATTTCCTTGGGTCGGCCATATCTGCAGATAATGTTTCTTTATATAAATGTGGTTACCTCTTATTCCCGTAATTGGATGAATGCTTCTGCTTCCACCCATTTAGAAAAATAGTCAATTACAACCAAAAGGAATCGAACAGTACATCGCCCTGCTGGGAAGGGTCCCACAATGTCCAATCCCCATTTGTTGAACGACAAAGGGAAGGTGACTAAATGAAGGTGTTTTCCTTCTTGGTGAATCATTGGGGCTTACTTTTGGCACTGTTTGCATTTCCTCGCAAAGTTTGTAACATCCTTTTGCATGATGGGCAAATATTACCACACCCGTATGACCCATCTGGCCAGTGCTCATTTGCTAGAGTGAGCTCCGCAATGGCCTTTATGGACTTCTTGGAGGACATCGTAAGTCCTCTTGTATAGGCTGCTATGGAGGATACCATATTTGGCCGCCTACATTCTTAGTTTCTCAACTTCATGATTGTCACCTAAGATTGTGCCATCCTACAAGTATACGATAATACGATTGCGACAGTCCCGATTTAAGCTTATAGTTTCTACCGTGATTTGGTCTAGTGATGAGTTGAGGAGATGGACTACGTTTTTATAAACATTTGTGATGCTTTTCATAGCAGTGCCTAGTTTGGCGAGGTCATTTGCTTTGGCATTCTGTACTTGTGGGATCTGATTGAACTGTCATTCGTCGAACCTAGGAAATAGCTTGCATGTGTTGGTTTGGTATTTTTGCAACCTTTGTTCCTTGATTTTGAAAGTCCCTATGACTTGGTTGACTACGAGCTAGGAATCATAGTGGATTTTCAACTATTTTTCTCCATATTTGAGTGCTAGCCTTAATGCTACAATTACGGCCTCACACTCGTCCTCATTGTTAGTCATATCCATTTATCTTATGTATTGAAGAATTACTTCACTTGTTAGGACCTCGAGTACGAGTCCCAGTCGGACCTTGATGTGTTGGATGCGCCATCGGTGTAGAGGACGTAGAGGTATTTTGTTTGGAGAGAAGCTTGGACGACTTTCAATTTTAGGCATTATTTTTACAGTGAAGTCGGCGACGAAGTCAGCGAGCACTCGTGACATTATCGCATTTCGCTGTTAGTATGTGATTTCGTGCTCACTTAGCTCGATGGCCCATTTTTCTAGTCTCCCTAATAGATTGGGTTTATGCAAAATACTCCTCATGGTAAAGGTCATGACGACCGAGATGGGGTGGTATTTGAAATAGGGTCTAAGCTTTAGTGAAGCTATGAGACCAGAGCAAATTTTTTGAGGTATAGGTACCTCGTCTTGGTGTCGACAAGTGTTTTCCTTATTTAATATATGGGAGATTTCATAACTTTATTTTTGAAGATCAACACGACGCTTACCGCTACCTCGGAGATGGCTAGATAGATGAGGAGTTTCTCCCCCGGTTAGGCTTTTTAAAGAAGGGGCGGTGATGATAGGTATGCCTTTAGTTCTCATAGAGCCTAGATGCACTTGGGAGCCCATTTGAGGCTGTTGTCCTTGTTGAATATGCCAAAAAATTTATGGCATCTATCCGACGACCGTGAGATTAACCTTGAAAGGGCGGAGATTTGACATGTCAACCTTTGGACTTGCTTTTTGGTGGTTAAGAGTATCGGTATCCCCTCGATAGCTTTGATTTTGTCTGGGTTGACCTCGATCCCTTACTTCAACACCAAAAAATGCAAGAACATTGCCGAGGCTACACCAAACACGTATTTCTCCGAGTTCAGCTTAATTCCACATTGTTTAAGTATGTCGAACGTTTCTTTGAAATGAACGATATGGTCCTCTGCCTTTTCATAATCAACCAACATTTTGTCTATATATATACCTTTATTATCTTACTGAGCTAGTCTTTGTACATCTTTGTTACCAATGTTTGAGAAGTAGCCCCCGCGTTCTTCAGTCTAAACGAATGGATCTATAGCAATATATTCCTGGTGGATGATGAACATGGTCTTCTCCTGATCTTCTTACTCCATAAGAATTTAAGTATAGCCTAAGGAAGCGTCTAAGAAACTCAATAGTTCGTGCCCGACTATTGCGTTGATGAGTTGGTCAATATGGGGTAATCGGAACGAATCCTTCGGACATGCTTTGTTCAAGTCAGTAAAATCCACGCACATCCACTATTTCCCATTTTTCTTTTTGACCATCACTACTTTGGTGATCTATTCAGGGTACTTCGACTCCCTCATGGAGCCATTCTCTAAGAGTTTTTCTACCACCTCGCAGATTGCATTGTTGATAGTGGAGTTTAATTTACGTCTGACTTGTCTTACTAGAGGGTGGAATGGGTCGACATTTAATTTATGTGTAGAGATTTCCTTTGGGATACACAGCATATCTTCATGGCTGAAAGAAAACAAATCTGCATAAGATATTAAGAATTGACTAGAGGTGATATGATGAATATTCCGCATGGTGTTGGGAATTTAATTATTTGGTATTGGCTTGAGGCGGTGGATCTCATGGGATGTATCCATGGTCTCCCACCATGGCATTGTATGCTGTGACCTGGTCCATGATATGGAATATTGTCTCCAGAGTCAAGCCACCAGCTAGGATGGGGAGTGTAATTTTCCCTGATGTCTTCTCAACTGCAATATTAAAACTGGTTAGCGTGATGTAGCGGGGCACTATCTTATCCTCGAGTCTTATTTGGGTAAGGACTCAGGGATGGATACTGCATGCATCTCTTCCATCGTCCTCCATGATGCATTTGACATCGGCATTCAAAATGCGTAAAGTAACAACAGGGCCATCATTGTAAGGAAAGGTCACACTATCAGCATCTAACTCGTCGATTATGATACTTTCTTCGAGTATGTCGTACCGTTTGTGGGTGATACACCGCTTGATCTTTAGAGTGGTGGTGAATTTCACGCTGGTTATAGAGGAATCGTTGTTGCCGCTGATGATCATGTTGATAGTACGAGCTGGCGATGGCAGCTTTGGTGAGCCTTGATGGTCAAATCATTAGGTGAAGTTGGCCCTCTCGCTATCATTTAAAAGCTCTTTGAGGTAATCTTGCCATAACTTGTTTCGGCTTTTAGTTTGAGGGCGATGCAATCTTCTGTTTTGTGTCTGCATTTCTGGTTGAACTCACAGAGGGCGTCCAATTTTCTGATGTTCGAGTCTGATCTCATCTTTGGCGGCCACTTCACTTTGGTTCCAAGTTTCTCAAGAGTATAAATTATTTCTGTAGGCAACACATAACATTTTGAGCGTATAATAAGGGACGCATACATGTTTTGTTCGGATCAGTCCCTGTCATTGGCCTGGGTGGGCCTTCTTAATAGAGAAGGGAGGGTGCGAAGGCCTCCATGACATATGGTTGGTGTCGTTCCCTGTTAGGTCACGGAATTACAAGATCTATTCTAGTGTTGTCTCTTTATTTTTTTATGCTCTCGTATTGTACCAAGGTTAGCCGATGAGTTTGGCTGCTGGGTTTGTCCTTGTCTGCTCGGACCTCAGCAAAATAAGCATTTTGGATTTTGTCCCAAGTGGTTGGAGGATAATTCATCAATCGGCTCAACAGTTTTCCAATTTCTCTCGAACCATCTCTACTCAGATCATTCTGGAAAACTATGACTGCCATCCTTTCAGATATGTTTGGCAGAGTCATCCTTACTTTACTGAACCAGTCAAAGAAGTCCCTCGGTCCCTCTCCCAAGGATGACGTTTACTCTTGCTTCATGTCATTTACTCTTGCTTCATCCTTATAGCTCCAGCATGGGCAGTTATAAATTTATCATCCATTTCTTTGAAAGTTTCTATGGAGCGGGCTGGTAGCTGTGAATACCATGTTAATGCCCCTACCGTAAGTGTTTCGCCAAACTTCTTCAGCAAAATGGAGGATACTTATTCCTTGGTGAGGTTGTTGCCTTTCACGTCGGTGACATACTGAGTCATATGATCATCAGGATAGGTTGTTCCATCGTATATCCTAAGGTCGTGCGCCATTTTGAAGGTATTTGGTATTGCAAGAGGGCTTGCGTCATCACTGTATGCCTGCTTTACAAACATCCCAATATCTTGTCAACTCGTTCTTAGTGTTCTTTCATCTGGTCTCGGAGTGCCTTATTTTTACTCTCCATTTCTTCCATGCTCTTAAGAATGGGAGCGAGGGCACTTTCACCTGCACTGTCAGTAATATTATGAGTTATACCTATCGTTCAAGTGAACATCGTTTAACAACGTATTTTCGGATCACGTCACATGAAATGAACCCGGATCCTCGATACATTCTTATTCAACGTTTTAGGATTTGGATTTTGGTTGCATGAAATGCACACCCGAGTTTAGGAATGTAATTTTATTAAAATCGCGTCTGAAGAGACTAACGTGTTGTTATCTTTTGGGAAGGCCGTGAAATTTGCTAAACGGCCCGTCCCGAATTTCTAAGTACTTTTATACTAAGTAATTAATGAGGGCCCCGCAGTTTTACATTTGGTTTGGCGAGGCTCATCTCATTTTTATTTATTAAGGCCCAACTAAAGTAGCTAAATTTTCTATTTTTGTCTCTAGTGTTTTATTAATCCGTGGATATAAATTTGAACTCTTAATTCTTGTCCGGGCTCAAACAAGAGGGAATACCTTTTAGCTTGAACCTGCTACCTAATTAGAAGTCCAATTTCTAGATTCGCGAATTAATTCCCTATACTCCTAATATAGTCTTAATATTTATTCAACGTGAGCAAAGAATTTGGGCTCCGAGTTCAAGTCCACATTTGAGAAAGAGGTAATTTATCTCAAATGCACTACCTAACTCAATGGCCTAAATATCTATTGCATTTCAATCATATGGTTTTTTTTAAAAAAAAAAAAGAAAATAATGGCTACGTTAGTGCAAACTGTGAAATAACTCACAGTGATAGCCTCCTTTGGAAATTACAGCAATAGCCATTTTCAGTGGTAGCCAATTTTAACCTCTATTGTTTCTTAAACAATTAATCATCTC